>VMDO01014385.1:0-54780 GCA_007922755.1 Pedetes capensis | reverse complement strand
CGTGGCAGTCCAGCACCTACAAAGCGAATAGGCGCAAGACCCTGGTTTCATACCCCCATACAAAACAACAAAATCAAACAACAACAAAAAAACCAAACCAAAACAAAACAAAACAAAACAAAACCCCCAAGAAACAAACAAACAAAAAAACAAAATCAAAACGAAAACAAAACAAAACCACGCATACATGCCCGCACACACTTATTAAACACTTCTAGTCAGGTGCGGTGGTGCAAGCCTGCAATCCCAGCGGCTTGGGGGGTGGAGACAGGAGGACCACAAGCCCGAGATCAGAGGCAGTTTGTGCAATCCAGCAAGCCCCTGTCTCAAAAAGTAAAAAATATGGGCTGGGGGCGCAGCACAGCTTTCCGCCCACTTGGGAGACCACTTGGAGAACCAAATCCTCTTGTGGGTGGGATGATATTCAACCCCCCCCCCCTCGAGAGAGTCTTTAGTAGGTCTGCCATGCACGGCCATTGCGCTCGAAACTGTTCTTATTGTGTCTAATTGTCCCGCAAGACTCTGCCAGAAAGGAGCACTCTGTCCGCGTGGTGCTCAGCCTGCTCCGCAGACCTCATCTTTCTCCACAGTGCAGTGGGATGACTTAGGATCCCCTCTGGTGTGTCTGGGGTCCAGGCATATATGTGCTCGTATGTCTGTGGAGATTGTGTCTGCATGACTGTCCCGCCACAACAGGAGAGAGGGAGCCGCGTTTCAGCTCTGGATGTGTACTGCTGGCACTGGTTCCCCACTGCCACAACAGGAGGGAGGGAGTGATTCCGTGCTGACTCACCCGAAAACTTGCAGTTTGTGTCCCGCAGGCAGGGTGACAGTGTGATGTCAAGGTTGCATGCTGTGTTGGGTCCAGCTCCCGTGTGTGTGTGGGCGAAGTCCCCTCCGAGTTTCCAGGATTCTATCCTGCCGTCTGCGTGAAAGTGAAATGGCGGAATGGCAGTCCTGCCACTGACCTCTGTAATTCTTCCGAAGCCAAATGCTCGATTTCAGTGTCCATCCAGTTTCATCCTCTGTCTCCTAATCTAAACTATCACTGTTTCTATCTATTCAATGTGAGTTCTAAACCCCTCATGGAGGCTTTCCTTTACTCTGGGAGAGAAGGCGCGTGTTATCTGTCTGCCATCTTGATTTTTCCCCGTTGTTGTTTTTAGGTACCATCAAGTCAAGTCTGACTCATAGCCACCTTATGTATAACAGATGAAACACTCCTCAACACTGTGCTATGCCTGGCACTGTCAGTGCTTCTCTGCTATTCATATGGTTTTCCATGGCTGATTGTTTTGGGATTACTTCAGGCGTGGATTTCCATGTCCTCCCATTTTTTCATGCTGAGTATCAAACCAAGGGGGCTGGGATTTAGCTCAGTTGGTAGAGCGCTGCGCTGCAGTCTCTGAGGTCCCGAGTTCAGTTCCCAGCACCACAAAAATGGGAGAAGGACCTGGCAATCCACTCCCAAGGCAATCCCGAAACAGTCTGCCATTGAAAACCCTATGAGGGTCGCTATGAGTCGGATGCCGACTCGACGGCACCTAACAACAACAACAACAACAACAACAACAATCAAACCAAGGGTCTCAGAGAGCACAGAGCAGCATTCTACCAGCTGAGCTAAACCCAAGCCCTGAGGATGTAATCTAACAGACAGACTTTAAATGGATTAGAAAAGGATACCTCATTTTGGAGATTCAGTCTCCATCCATTACTATTGCTTAACTGTGGAGTTGTAGTTAGAATTCAGGACCCCATTGCTTTGTGGCTTTGATATCTCACAGCTATACACAAAGTCCCTGGATGTACATTTAAGTTCTCATTATCTGTTATTTCATTTTTATAAAATAGGGATAGGGTCATCTTTCCTGGGCAGAAAGATAAATTTCTTATGGTAAGAACTTATATTTTATTTATACTATCAAAGACAAAATTATTACATATTTAAAGATCTTAATTGGCTTTTATGATTCTAGAATTGGGCACTTCATTCCATAAAATAAAATGAGTGTCTGATGAGCTGAGTAGAGGAGTTTTGCTTTATGGATAAAAAAGGGCTCAAGGAAGCAGAAACAAAGAACAAAAAGTAGATTGGTCATTTTAAACTTTCTTTCCTTATAAAGATCAAAATAAAGGGGACTGCCTTATGATGTGGCTAAAACTGACCTGTTTGCATATATAGCTATTCATTTACTTTCTCTCTCATCTTGCCTGATTTCTTAGAAGGTCAGATAAACCATAGAGTTTCATGCTTGAGGGCTTCAGCACAATTAAATCTATTTTGGTTTGGTTTGTTGGGACTAGTGCAGCATCTCAGTTCAAACCAATGGCCTCTTATAAATTTTATTTGATAACACAAAAATGAAATAAAAATGTAAAGGGAATGATTGAAAGTACTTGGCATTTTTCATGTGCTATTGCCTAATCTTCATAAGAGTCTTTTGATGTAGACATTACTATACAATGTTCAGCCATTAAAAAAAAAAAAACATGTTTAATGGTTAGGCAACTTGTTTCAAGTCTAAAACTAGAAAGTTAAGTGGGGAAACTCAGATGCAAGGTGAGGCCTATCTCCAAAACCCAGGTACTGTGGTTTACATAGCTACTGGGGTTAAAGGAATTTCCCTTTCTTACCCTCTCCAAGGCTCTAAGTACTGGAAACTCCACCACAGATTCCATCTAGAGTCTTCTACTAGTGTCCTACTGATTTTGGAACCTCAACCCAATGACATTTATTCCATATACCTCATCCTCTTGCTTATTCACCCTTCCTCTACTGTTGTCAGAGATGTCCTATTCTCTCTATGAAATAATGATTTTGCCTTGTTGGAGTTTATTCCAACCTGCTATACCATACTTATACTGGAGCTAATCTATACCTATTTATTTATCTAATTTACTTACCCTTTCTCTTCTTATCAGAACTAGATCATCTCATTTCCTATGGGAATTAACTATTTCTCCTCCCATTAGAGCTGATCTCACCCCATCTTATTCCTTTTATTTCACTAATTTTTCCTTATTCACACAGTAAAGATCCTTTACTTTCAGTTTTCAGAGTCTCTTCTAGGCTTATCTCTTTCTCCTAAATACTGAAATGTGACTCAGCATGGAGTACCTGTGGTTAGTACAGATCTCATTTTCTTTGCTTTACAGCCTAGTAGAGAAATGTGTTAGATACGTTAAACATAAAAAATGTTGATCCCTCTATTAAGAGCACCAGATGTGTGAAATGTGTCCCTGGAAACTTGTGGCATTGTGTATGTAGTTAGGGTTTCTAGGGCTACTAGAACATAGAGTACAGGTAGGCTAGGGTTTTAATAGAGTTTTGCTAATTTATCTGGTACAGCATTATTTTTATAGATGATGTTTTAAAATTTTAAACCAGTTTAGAAACTCTTGAGAAGCATGCCTTTCTTAAGATAGCATTTTTTATATAAATTAGTTATTTAAGATTCTAATGATTAATTAGCTTTATTTTATTTGATAGACTTGCACTTTATTTCCATTGTACTTTTCTCTTAAGATTTCTTTTCTTCAGGCAGGTGGAATAAATGAATGAATTATAAATTGTCATGTATTGAGTGGCACTATATGACAGCTGTCTGCAGCTACATTGCATTCATCATCTATTTTCTGCCTTATATTCAACTCAGCTTTGCCCATTTTACCTGATAGAGTTGAAAGTTTTTTCCCCGGCTTATGAGTACAAAGTTCATACATTTTTCAGTATTCTTTTGGATTCAATTTTGGGGTGCCCTCTAAAGGAAATGATTCGATCTTCACTAAAACAAGCCCATGTGACACTATGAGATAAAAGCAAGTGAGAGAATGGAAAGGAAGACAAGTTATGTTATTGGATAAAGGTAGTCTCATTGTGTTCCATAAGGTCACAAAGAAAAAGGCCCACAAGATGTACATAGAAACTGATTTTTTTGATCTTACTATGACAAATTCTCTACAATTGAAAAGGAAGTACCTCTGTATTTTTTCTTATATATCATTTTCTCCCTAGAGTAAAAGAGTGATGAGGCTAATAAAATTCTAACCAATGAAAGAATGCCTGCCTTCCATTTAGTTTTGTCCTCAAAGGGCAAGTATTTGAACTGCCCATTGACCTCTTTGCCCCTAAATATTTAATTGACCTAAATAATCCACAAAACAAACAAAACATATCCAGCCTCACAAAGTACGCATCAAAAGCATGATGTTAATTATTATGAATAACACAAGGAAATATTTTTGTATTTCATTTTTCCTTTTAGGTTGTTTATTACCTTAGATAAATTCAAGAGGTTAAAAATGGGAAAGTTCAAGGTTTATTTCTATCCTTAATGAAATAAAAGACAAAATAAGTGTTGGTTGATTATTGAATACATTTGCTGTACTCCATCAGAACTTAAAAGTGTTCATAAGTGTGATTTGAGAGGTGTAAAAGAAAAGCAAAAAATCCAGTTGCTTTTTTAGACTTAGAAATAGGGCTATTCTAGAGTGGGTTTGTTTTGTCCTCTAGAGAAAGAAAGGACAAATAATTAAAATATCCTGTGTAAGTAAGAGTAACTTAGAATTATATTCATAGCTTTATCAACTACAGAAAATTTTCTTCTCACTTCTAGTAAGTTTACCTGATGATAAATGGACCCACGTAACCAAAGAGACAGAGAATTTAGCAAGGCTCAAAGAAGCAGTACAAGAATAACCAGATAATTAGAAAGTGTTTTCACAAAAGTTAAAATAGCAAGCTTTTTTTTCCCAGACTGAGGAAGAAAAACACAAAGGACTTTTTAAATAGCATTTAAAAAACTATAAAAGATTTTATGCAGTGCTATCAACACAGGACCATGGTGTATCTTAATCAGATGTGAAATTTCCTCAAAATATAGATGCTTGGTCCCTTCTCACCTTAGAGCTGAATTAGAATTTCAATGGAGAGTAGGTTGGGCTCAGACCTCTGTGCTTTTTAAAAGCATTTTTTATGTTCCACATGTAGGCATGGTTGGGAACAATTGCTTTTGTCACTTATTCTCCCATCATAACTGACTCTGCATGTGGGTGTTTGTAGACTTCTTATATTTCAGGATCTCTATTATAAAATGCTCAATACAGTTCATGGGCAGTGGTAATATAACTGTCCCAAAATGAAATTAATACTGTGCTGTTGAAGTGATGTTAGATCTCTTATGCAGGGTTTTATTTCATTCTCAAAATGACCTTTTTACACAGATATTATCATCCTCATTTTATAAATGAAAACTTAACAAAGGTTTAGTGACTTGCCACACACAATAAACCATAGTAACCAGGATTTGGATCCAAGACTATTGGACTCAAAACCTGTTTTAGAAAATGGATCTGAAACCAATAGTAGATGGAAATTAAAAAAAAAAAAAAAACCACAAACAACAACAACAACAACAAAAAACCAACCAACCAAACAAACAAAAACTACCAGGTTGACTGTCACTGGTACCAGAATTGAAGGACAGTTGAAGTAATTGATAACTGATATAATATACTTATTTTAATATTTGTTCATGCCAACAAACTACATGCTTATTCACATATTATCCACACTTATTCAGATATCACCCATGCAGTGGGTGGTACAGTCCAAATACAGTCATTTTTTAGGGAAGACTTTTCTTTTTCCCACAACATGTAGATTTTCATAGAAAATTCTGATTTGTGTGTGCATGAGAAACATAATGGCAACATCTTCAAATTCAGCTACTAAATGGTGATTCTTACTGAAGTTCAGATTTTGTCTTTTTATGTCTTCTGATCTTGATCTTGTTATTGCCACAGGCATTCCTTACGTGTTACCAGACTAATTATTTAATATTAGTAACCTCTTATTAGCCTGTGTGTTCCATATTGGTCATCCTTTTCTCTGATACTAGGTTGACATATTCCTTTAGACTATCAGGAAAATAATAATCATGCCCAGACATGTTTCTTTTGACCTAATTGCGATATCCATCCATCACAGTCACCTTTAGCCATTTTTGATAATTCATATACACACACAGCTCAATAAATACACTGAAAAATAATCCCTTTACATAAGACTTTTGATTAATCCATTCTATATTTACAGTTTTCTTCAGGCTGAGACCTGTACATTATAACTCACTTGATACACAGTTTAATAATGAACTTATGCTATGAATATTTTGTTTTTTCTTAAAAGGTATGATGGCATTGTAGCTGTTTGTATTTTTATCATTCAGTGAATTATTGGAGACCATACTGTTTACTTGAGGAATATGGTAATAAATTTGGTTCTCTGATACCAGTGTCAGTATTTAATTTGAGTGCCATTGTTGTAGTGTAGGTTAAAACCTTAGCACTGTGTTCTTTTCCTTTTTCATAGTTTTGTCTTTTTAATTTTTAATATTCAGCCTTTAGACATTTAATTTAGACTTCTGTACAACTCTGCTGGGTCTAACTAAGGTCTGTCAGAGCAGTTATTTCATATAGAGTTTTAGCTGACTTTAAAAGTATCATTTTTTTCATAAAGCCAAAGCTGAGATAAGCCATCATTCTTGTAACAGTAGCTCAAGTATCCATGTATAGCTTTGAAAACATGGTTCTTTATCCATAAATCTTGGAAAGAAGACTTATAAGTTATTGACAACATGTTTATTATATATTCATAAACAGAAGTAGCAGCTGTTTGTTTCTTTTTCTGGTCTAAATCAACCTTCAGAAAAGCAAATGTGAATTTCGGGATAATGTGATTCTGGTGAGTTTATTGCATGTATGAGTGCAACTTAGGTCACTATGTTCCAGAGACAACTTGGAGATTCTAAGTGTTGAAAGGAAAAAGGTAAATTCTTCCAGAAAACTGTGATATGGTGGTTCTAAAATGAGTTTTTACAAATTATATGATTTCAGAGGGAGATGTTATATATGAATAGAGTTACAATTGAGAAGACAAAATCAAATTTTATAATGATGTGTAAAAAGGTAGAGATAGAAAATCAAAAGGGAAGAACATGCTCTGTTTTTCTCAAGCTTAAAGAATTTAAGAAAAAATTCAAGCCTTGATTAGCAATAGTGAAGGATTCTACAGGGGAAATATTAAACAATGCAGGAAACATCAAAAGAAAATGGAAGGAATATAAAGTCATTAAACCAAAAAGAACTGATGGATGATCAGCTATTTCAATAAATTGCATATGATCAGGAACCAATGGTACTGCAGGAACAAATAGAAGCTAACTTGAAGGAATTGGTGAAACACAAAGCTTCAGGAATTGGTGGAATACCAGTTGAGATATTTCAACAAAGAGATGCAGCACTTGTTATGCCAACAGATTTGGAAAACAACTACTTGGCCAACTGACAACTATGCCTGTTCCCAAGAAAGGAGATCCAACTGAATGCAGAAATTGTCGAACAGTATCATTACTATCACGTGCAAATAAAATTTTGCTAAAAATCATTTAAAAGTGACTTGAGCAGTATATAGATAGGGAACTTCCAGAAAATCAAGCTAGATTCAGAAGAGGGTATGGAACCAAGAACAACATTGCTGATGTCAGATGAATATAAGCCAAAAGCAGAGAATACCAGAAAGATGTCTATCTTTGTTTTATTGACTATGCAAAGGCATTTGACTACATGGATTATAACAAATTATGGACAATACTGTGAAGAATGGGAATACACAGCACTTAATTGTATTCATGCCTGCAGCTGTAGCACTGTGGCATCCAATCCTGTCAGAGCTCAGAAGCTAAGCTCAGAGCTCAGAAGCTAAGTCGGGCCGATTAGTACTTGGATGGGAGACCACCTAGGGGCAGTAGATGCTGTAGGCTTGGAAGAAGGGCCTGGCATCCATTCCCAAAAATAACCAGCCATTGAAAACCTTATGATGAGCAGAGAAGCAGTAGCAGTACTGTTTTGCCTGTTGGACATAGGGTCGCTATGAGTCAGACACCGAATCGATGACACCTAACAACAACAACAGTTGTACTCATGAGGAATCTGTACATGGACCAGGAAGCAGAACAAGGAAACACTGTCTGGTTTAAAGTCAAGAAAGGTGTACATCAGGAATGTATCCTTTAACTGTATCTCTTCAGTCACTATTCTGAGCAAATAATCTGGGCAGCTGGACTTTAATGAGGAAGAAGGTAGCATCTTGATTGTAGAAAGACTCCAACCTGCATTATGCAGATGAAACAACTTTGCTTCCTGAAAGTGAAGAGGATTTGAAACATTTATTGATGAAGATCAAAGAATATAGCCTTCATTATGGATTGTGTCTCAACTTTAGGGAAACAAAAATCCTTATATCTGAGTTAGTAAGCAACTTCATGATAAATGGAGAAAAGATTGAGATTGTCCAAGATTTTGTTTTACTTGGTTCTGCAATCAACACACATGGAAGCAGCAGCCAAGAAATCAAAAGATGTATTGCATTGGGTAAAGCTGTTGCAAAAGACCTCTTTAAAGGGTTGCAAAGTAAAGATGTCACATTGAAGATGAAGTTGTGCCTGACTCGTGCCATGGTATTTTCAGATGCATCATAGGGTTGTGAAAGCTGGACATTGAATAAGGGAGATAGGAGAAGAATTGATGCTTTTGAATTGTGGTGCTGGAGGTGATTATTGAGCATAGCATGGACTGCCAAATAAACCACAGATCCATCCTAAGAGAAGTGCAACCAGTATGTCCTTTGGAAGCAAGGATGGCTGGATTGTGTTTTAAGTACTTTGGACATGTTGTCAGGTAGAACCAATCCCTGAAGAATGATATCACATCACGTTTGGGAGAATGGCAGGTCAACAACAAAAAAAACCCTCAGCTGGAGTATTGACACAGTGTCTGCAATAATGGACTTAAACATAAAACAGATGGTGTGTTTGCCATAATGCTAGGGAGTGTTTTGTTCTGTTGTATATGAGGTTGCTATGAGTTGGACCCGACTTAAGGGCACCTAACAACAACAACAAGAGTTATAATTATCTGTACTTTTCCTTCATGCTGATCTTTCTTTCATAGTTTTAAAGGGAAAAAACCAAATTAAAAAAAAATCAGTCTTACATAATGCCTTGTTGTTGTTGTTGTTAGGTGCTGTCGAATCGGTATCCAACTCATAGCGAGCCTCATAGGGTTTTCAATGGCTGACTGTTTCGGGATTGCCTTGAGAGTGGATTGCCAGGTCCTTCTCTCATTTTTGTGGTGCTGGGAATTGAACTCGGGACCTCAGAGACTGCAGCGCAGCGCTCTGCCAACTGAGCTAAATCCCAGCCCTACATAATGCCTTAGATTTCTCTAATACTTTGTGCTAGATTTGATATTTTAAAGTTGAATTATCCCAAAGAAATGATTTCTTGCATTCTAAAATAGAACTTTTTTTAACTAATCATTTATGGTCTTTTAACTTCTTGGGGTCGTTTTGATGAAGCATATCCATGCTCTTCAGATGTGAAGGGGAGGCCAAGTATAACTTTGACTAGGGGTATATCAGAAGTGTGGTTCTTGAAGCTCATTACTTCCATCAGAAGAGGAGTTCTTGCAATGTTATGTTTTACAGTGAATTCCAATGGCTTTATTCCAAAATGGTCATTTAATAAGTGGAACTTCATGCAATAGTTAGTGAATCAAATGCTCAATGTCTACCTTTTCTTAATCATCTAACAATCATCTAATCAGCTAACAAATAGTTCTATGAGGTATTTAAAATATATTTAAATAAATTTTTCTTTTTAAGCATAGGAACTGCAACTTTGAAGGAATTCTTAGTAAAAATTCTCTGGAATATTTATGGATCTCTTTCAATGACATTATTCCTGAAAAATAACAATTTACAGTCTTTTAACTTTGTTAAAAGATTAGGCCAGTACCACCATATGGCTTTCTTCCCATGTCTGTCAGCCTGTTGTTATCTGAGGGCTTGTGTGTTGTTGTGATGCTGAAAGCTATGCCACTGATTTTAGATATAATCAGGGTCACCCATGGTGGACAGATTTCAACTGAGTTTCCAGACTAAAACAGACAAGGGAGAAAGACCCAGCAGCCCACTCCCAAAACAATTGACCATTGAAAACCCTATAACTAGCAAAGAAGCACTGTCAAGTTGTTAGTTGCACTCATACATGCAACTTGTTGTTAGATGTTGTCAAGTTAGGTCTGACTCGTAGAGACCCTATGTACAACACCACAGAACACTCCTCAACACTATTCCATGCCTTGCACTGTGTCAGTGCTTCTCTACTAGTTATGGGGTTTTCAATGGCTGATTGTTTCAGGATTACTTCAGGAGTGGGTTACCAGGTCCTTCTCCTGTTTTTCTGGTACTTGGTATTGATCCTGGAGCCTCAGAGAGAGCAGAGTGGAACTCTACCAACTGATCTAAACCTCAGCCACACTGTCAAATATAGTGCCAGAAAATGACCCCCCTAGGCTGGAAGGCATTCAAGAAACAACTGGGGACATGCACCATGGCACATACCTGTAATTCCAACTACTCACGAGGTGGAGGCAGGAGGATTGCAAGTATGAGGCCACAGCCTGTGTAACTTAGACCCTGTCTCAAAATAAAGAAATAAACAACAGACTGAGAGTGCAGCTGAGTTGTTGAGTACTTGCAAAGCAAGCATGAGGCCCTGGGGTTCAACCTCAAGTACTGCAAAAAAAGAAAAAAGACAAAAAGAAAATAAATGACTGCAGAAGAGTTATCCTTTTCAAACTAGAGTAGACCTTAATGACAGGAAATGAGTAAGGCCCCTGGGACCGCCTTTTGCTGATGTGGTATGACTCAAAATGAGAAGAAACATAATGGCTGTAACAGTAGACTCAAACATAAAAAGACCATGTATGTGGCAGTGTTGAATATTGTTTTATTCTGCTATACTTAGGGTCACTATGAGTTCAATCTGACTGGATGACATTTAACAACAACCATATGACTTATGACATCTAACAAGCCATCAGCCTCCAACCAAGTATTTTGAATGAATAAATAAATATAAAACATCACATTTTATATTTATATGCAGAAGATAGCACTTTATACATGCTTGGTACTCAATGATTATTTATTCTTTGCTTGAGTATTCTTACATGTGTGAGATGTATATACAAATAGAAAAGGTGTAATGAAATGCTCTTTCAATAGGAAAATTTCATTAGGTAAAGAAGTTGAATATTCCAAATAACTTGATTCACATGGTCATTCAAATGATTCCAATAAAATAATAATCCTATGAAAAAGGGCTTTAATAAAATGATGATTCTGAATAAAATTACATGGTAATAAAATTACATGGATTTAGAGTAAAATTTCATTTTGTCTACAAAGTTCAAGAAATACAAGTCATAATCTCATAAAACCTATGAAATCAAAGGAAGTAATGGGTATTTAGAGCTGGGCATCATGGTGCTTACCTGTAATCCCAGCAGTTTGGGAGGCTGAGGCAAGAAGGTCATGAGATTGAGGTTAGAGGCAACCAGTGCAACTCAGTGAAAAAATAAAATATAAAAAAGGGAGTAGGGGTACAGCTCAGTGGTAGAGTACTTGCCTGCTGTGTGTGAGGCCTGGATTCAACCCCCTAGTACTGGAAAACAAAACAAAACAAAACAAAACAAAAAAAACAACAACAACAACAAAAAATTGCTCTTTAGAGGCAAATCATTTTGTACACAATGAAATATGCAATATATAACATAAAAACTTTCTTATATAACTCAGCTGAAGTGATCTCTTTCTTCTGCAGGTTCTATTACTCTTATTTGTATAGCCAATTTAAAGCTTAATCACACTACTTAATGTTTTCTTCATAGGAGTGGTGTGATATGATTGTGACTGACATGAACATGTTTGAAGTCAGAATCCTACTGTTATCCTTTGGGTATGGTCTGTCCTCTAAAGGTTCATATGTTCGAAGCTTGTCATTAGAAGCTTTTCAATATAACAATATTGAAAAGTGGTAGATCTTTAAGAGGTGGCAACTGTTGTTAAGTGCCTTTGAGTCGAGTCCGACTCATAGTGACCCTACGTACAGGAGAACAAAATACTTCCCGATTCTGTGCCAGGCACATGATTTTATTTACGTTTAGCCCATTGTTGCAGGCACTGTGTCAATCCATCTGGTGGAGGGTTTTCCTTTTTTTCATTGACCTGCCACTTCCCAAACATGAAGTCCTTCTCCAGGGATGTTGGAAATATGTAAGACACAGTCCGACCATTCTTGCTTCCAAGGAGCACTCTGGTTGCACTTCTAGGACAGATTTGTTGGTTCTTTTGGCAGTCCACAGTATATTCAATAGACAGCTCCAGCACCACAATTCAAAAGCATTAATTCTCCTGTCTCCCTTGTTCAGTGCCCACCTTTCACAACCATATGATGTGACTGAAAATACCATGGCATGAATCAGATGCACCTTTGTCTTCAATGTGACTTCTTTACTTTTCAATACTCTAAAGAGATATTTTGCCACAGCTTTTCCTAGAGAAATGTGTCTTTTGATTTCTTGACTGCTATTTCCACGGGTGTTGATTATAGAGCCAAGCAAAGCAAAATCTTGGACAACCTCAATCTTTTCTCCATTTATGGTGAAGTTGCATACTGACTCAGTCATAAAGATTTTTGTTTTCTTGATGTTTAGCCACAACCCATATTGAAGGCTATGATCTTTGATCTTCATCAGTAAAGGTTTTAAATCCTCTTCACTTTCAACAGGCAGAGTTGTGTTATCTACATAATGCAGTTTGTTAATGAGTCTTCTTCCAATCCTGATGTCGCGTTCTTCCTCATGAAGTCCAGCTTCTTGGATTATTTGCTCAGCGTATAAATTGAAGAGATAGGGTGAAAGTATACAGCCCTGACACAACTTTCTCAACTTTAAGCAGTGTTTTCTTGTTCTATTTGAACAACTGCCTCCTGGTTCATGCACAGATTCTTCATGAGTACAATTAGGTGCTCTGGTATTCCCGTTTTCCAAAGTGTTATCCACAATTTGTTTTGACCCACACAATCAAATGCCTTTGCATAGTCAATAAAACATAGATAGACATCTTTCTGACATTCTCTCCTTTCAGCTAATATCCACCTGACATCAGTGATAATGTCCCCGGTTCCCTGCTGTCTTTTGAAACTGGCTTGATTTTCTGGCAATTTCTTGTTATATACAGCTGCAGTCACTTTTGAATAATCTTTAGTAAAATTTTGCTTGTGTGTGATATTAATGATATCATCCGATATTTTCCACATTCAGGTGCATCCCCTTTTTTGGGAATAGGCCCAAATATGTATCTCTTCCAGTCAGTTGGCCAGGTAGCTGTTTTCCAAATCTGTTGGCATAAACATGTTAACACCTCCTGTGCTGCATCTGTTTGCTGAAACATCTCTGTTGGCATCCCATCAATTCCTGGAGCCTTGTGCTTTGCCAGTTCTTTCAAGGTGGCGTCTACTTCATCCTTCAATGCCATTTGTTTCTCTTCATATGCAACCTCTTGAAATGTTTGGTCATGTACCAATTCTTTTTTGTATAACAACTCTGTGTATTCTTCCCATCTTCTTTTGATATTTCCTGCATCATTTAATATTTTCCCTATATAATCTTTCACTGTTGCCACTCACTTGAATTGTTTCTTTACTTCCTTAAGCTTGAGAAACACAGTGTGTTCTTCCCTTTTGGTTTTCCATCTCCAGCTCTTTGCACATGTCATTATAATTTTGTTGTTGTTGTCTTCTCTCGCTGCCCTTTGAAGTCTTCTCCTTAAATCCTTAACTTCATCATGTCTTCCTTTACTTTAGCCACTCGAAGTTCAAGGGTATGTTTCAGTGTCTCTTTTGACTTGTAATTTGGTCTTTTCTTTTTTTCTTGTCTTTTTAATAACCTTTGCTTCCTTTTTGAATGATATCTTTTATGTTAACTCATCTGGTCTCCTATCATTTGTTCCTAGTGCATTAAACCTATTCTTGAGGTGGTCTCTTAACTCAGGTGGGATATACTCAAGGTCATACCTTGGCTCTCATAGGTGGCAACTAGTGTATGGTAATTTGGTCATGGGATTATGACCCTTGGAAGAGATTAATGTAGTTTTATAGGACTAGTTAGCTCTCATAATAGTGGGTTACAAACAATGTTCCTCCATGTGCTTGCTATCTTCTGCATGTGACCATTTCCAGTTCTCTGCCATGTTATGACATAGCCAGGGATCCCTTGCTAGATACTAGGATGATCTGTTTGGACTTTCCAGCCATGAAAATGGTGAGCCAAATAAGTTATTGCTTTACAAATTATCTAGTGTCAGGTTTTATTTATTTTGACAATCTCTGCTCCAATTACTTGCAGTGTTGTATCCACCTACATTTAATATGATTACTGAAAAGGTAAGATTTATGTCTTCATTTGCCTAGTTATTTCCTATATGTCTTTCTGTTTTTTTTGTTGTTGTTGTTCCTCTATTCTTCTGTTACTACCTTCCTTATGTTATAGATATTTTCTAGTTTTCTAGTTTGCTATTTTAATTCCCATGATGCTTCTATAGTTTTTTTAAATTAATTAATTAATTAATTATATTTGTGTTTTGGTGGTGGTGCTGGGGTTTGATATCTGGGCCTTGGGCATTATAGGGAAGCACTCAAAGAATGAGCTACATCCCCTATCCCAGTAATTTTCTTAGTTGGTGTTTTGAGCATTGCAATTAACTTTTTAACTATAAGCAATCTAGTTTTGAATGTATACCAATATGATTTCAGTAGTGTGCAAAAAACTTTGCTCTAATTTAGCTTTATTTCATCCTCTCTTATTCATGTTACTGCTTTTATATAAATTATGTCTTTATATATTATAAGCATATTGAAACAGATTAATAAATATTAGTTTATAATGTTTTTTAAAGCATATGGGAGGAAGAAGAGTTATAAATAAAGGTACATTTATATTATCTTTCATATTTACCCATTAGTTGTTTTTACTCATGCTCATTATTTTTAAGTATGGATTTGAGTTACTATTTAGTGTCCTTTCTTTTCAGTCTTCAAGTCTCCCTTTATTATTTTAGTGTTTCTTATAGATTGGTGTGATAGCAACAAATTCTCTCAATTTCTGTTTTCCTATAATGCTTTAATTTCACCTTTCTTTCAGATGGATAGTTTTCCTGGACATAGAATTCCTGATTGACATTCTTTAAGGGTCAGCATCTTAAGTATTGCATCTCACTGCCTTCTAAATTCCATAGTTTGTTTTCTCTTTATCTTATTGGTGATTCCTTGTACAAGATGCATGCTTTTTCTTTAGCTATTTTTGAGATTTTTATCTTTGTTTTTTCAAAAGCTTATCTATGGTGTATCTAAGTATGGAACTCTTTGATTTTATCCTAGTTAGAGTTAGTTAATACTTTTGGTTGTGTGTATTACTATTTTTCATCAAATTAGAAAGTTTATAACTATTATTTCTTTAGATATTTTTCTCTGACCTTCTTCTTTTCTTTCTGGAGCTCATTTTATACTTATGTTGGTATAATTCATGGTATCCCAAAGGTGTTCTAATGCTTGCATTCATTCTTTATTCTTTCAGTTCCACAGACTAGATAATTTCAAGTTTGTTCTTTCTTGTTTCTGCCAAACCCAAATTGCTGTTGAGCTCTACTAGTGAATGTTGAATATCAGTTATTGTAATTTCCAATTCTAGGATTTTAACCATACTCTATTTTCATAATTCTTGTTGATGATGATGATTATTATTTTATTACATTATTATTATTTTGCATTACTGGAGTTAGAACTAAGGGCCTTGCCCTTGCTAGGCAAATACTCCACCACTGAGCTGCACCCCCAGCTCCTTTTTTAAAAAATTTATTTTTGAGACAGGGTGTTTCTAAATTGTGCAGGCTGCTTCTGACCTCAAACATGTGATCCTCCTGCCTCAGCCTCCTGTTATTGTTGTTGTTAGATGCCATCTAGTTGAGTCTGACTTATAATGACCCTTGTAGGTTTTCAATGGCTGATTGTTTCCAGAATGCTTTGGGAGTGGATTGCCATATCCTTCTCCTGTTTTTGTAGTGCTGGCAGAACATACCTGGGTTCTCAGAGAAGGCAAAGCAGCACTCTACCAACTGAGCTAAACCCTAGCCTCCTGCATCACTATAATTATAGGTATGCACCATGGCGCCCAGCTCAATTGCTTTTTTGATGTTGATATTCTCTATCTTCCTTTAATATCCATTTTATACTTTCTTTTAAATCTGTAGACAGTTCCTTTAATTATTTGAACATATTTATAATAAGTGACTTAGTGTCTTTGTCTAGTGAGGCCAGCTCCAGGGATTTTTGTTCTTGATATTGTTTTCATCACTCTTCTGGATTAATTATGTAAAATCTGTATTGTTTTTCACAAGTGGCCAATCAAATATCTACTTGGTTAGCGTAGTGGCTGTCTTATGTTTCGAGAGAAATTTTCTCAAATACTGTGAACCAATACATCTCCCCTTTGGTAAGGCACTCTGTGTTGATGCATGCCTTCAAAGTTCTGGCAAAGTTTCTGCCCTAAACTTAAATTCCTCTGTGAAGAGCTTTAAGGTCAACTAGAATTGAGTGATGACAGTTTTCCCAGATCATTCCTGAGCATACACAGAGCCGAGCTCCTATGTGTGTCCTTTTTGGTCCTCAGAAATATGTTAGAACTTTTTCAAAGATGTATATGGACATCTCATTACCTGGATTTTCCTTTCAAGTTTTTGGGTTGCCATTGATTTTCCCCAGCTGATACCCATTGATGTATCTAGGTATGGAATTCTGGCTCTGGAAGCTGTGAAGATTAGCAACTATAATGTTAAACAATTGCTTCTGGTTGGTTTCCACTAACATCAAGAAGACAGAGCCTTTCTCACTGAGCAAATTCTGTGCTAGATCAAATAAAGAAAGAAAAGAAAGCCTGTAAATGAGGCTTTTCCAGGGAGTTGCTGAATATCAAATAGTGAGAATTCCTGTGGATGTGAGGCTTTTTGAAAAGTTTCTAACCCACTGGACCCCCTTTTGTGAATGTAAGGCTGCTAGTTTTGCCAGTTTTCATTTTTGTGAGGCTGTTATGGTGCCGGAGCAGTACAGATGGGATTGAGGTGAAAACACCACAAGGCTCACTGTTCTTATAAAAATTGTGTTTATTTTCTGAATAAATGATTGATGGATTGTTGAAAACTTTTAGGGGTAGACCTAGAGTTCTGAAGTAATTAATTGCAACAATTTTTTTAGTACTCTTGTTGCTTTTATGAAGACGAGGGGTTTTGGAGATCCTTATTCCACCATTCCAGCAGTGTTTCTTCATGGGCCTTTAAAATAGGGGAAGAACTTGAACAGGCAGAGTTGTGAATTCAGATGATCTAATACAGTAGAGGGTTGGCATAGAGTTATTTAAAAAGTGAAATAATGTAGGTGATGTTGGTGTGTTCAAGGTTAATGTAGAGAGTTTTGTTTTGAATAAAAATTGTTTGGAAGGTACTTGGTTTCTTGGACCAGTAATAATGTGTAATGTAAGGAGAATGGTGTTCAAAGATTCTTATAATAGCTGTAAGTATAGGGTGAAGTGAAGCTGTGTAAGAATGGTGATAAGCTCAGCAATGATCTGCACATGTAATGCTGAAGCCTGGCTTAACCTGTGTGGAAAGGCTAGAGTGGACTAGTCACAGAACCTGGTGATGAACTGGATCTAAGCAGTCAGGAAATGAGAGGAGTTTCAAAGGATGCAAATGTTGCTGCTTTGTCTTGCAGGAATGCTGGTAAAGAGTGGTAACAAGGATAATGGGAGAGAAGACATACAGCAAAGTCTTATTTATTTTTATTTTTTTGTGTACTTGGGGATTGAACCCAGAGCCTTGCACATACTTTGCAAGTGCTCTATGACTACACTGCACGTCCAGCCTGTTCTTCACATTTTATCTTGAGACAGGGTCTTGCTAAGTTATGCAGGCTTCCTTTAGCCTTGAATTTACAATCCTCCTGCCTTCACCTCCCAAGTCACTGGGATTACAGGTGTATGCCATTGTGCCTGGTGGCAAAGTCTTACTTTGATATCTTAAAGATTACTTTATTTAGCTAGTGGTTTCTTAAGTTCCTTGCAGACACATGATCATAAGGATTAAATGATTAGTTATTGGTTATTAAAATCAGGACTTTTAAGACCATCAAAAGCTGAATATCTCTAAAAGTCTTAAAGATATTTCAAAATGTCTGTCACATTAAGTTACTTTTCTAATGTGATTTTCTTGGAAAGCAAATATAAGAATTCTGGGAATCTGTACTTATAGGGTTTAATTACTGTGTATAGAAATGATAGGTTCACAGCCTTGAATGTGTATTAGTAGACCAAAGGAGTCCTGGGTTCCAGCACTGCTTGTTACTTATAACACAATGCTTTCTGACAGCATGTAGATTCATCATTATTTTTCCAGTGACTTTTGTCCTTTATTTTTCTTAAGTATTTGAGAAAACAATAAATGAAAAATGAGATGATTATTAATGAGATATTCAGTTTAACCCATATAATTGAGAACTGTTCATTTCTATGCAGGATCAAACAGAGATGTTTGTACTTTTTCCTAATCTATGAATATTTTTCATTCACTCCTGTAATACTCCTAACAAGTCTTAGACTGGAGATAGCAATATATATTTTCATATTGTCAGCAATATACTCTTCAGTATTTTAAATAATTATATTATTCACATAAATACCAAACCTTATATATAGGTTAAATAACATGTATTATATATCCATATGCATATTTATTATTTTCAAATTTGCATAAATTTCACTGATTAATTAAATGGAAATCATTGTTGCTTTTTTACAATGTATTTTCTTTCAAACAATAGTGTAATTATCAATTGACCCATAGTATAACTACCTTTTGTCTTTATGTTTTCTTTTGGGGATAGCCACTGATAAGTGTAGTTGGGCTTCTTTCTGTTCCTACTCATTCCTTATGGGAGTTAAGTAAGTAGCACTTTTTCTCTTTGTGATCTTCTTGCTTACACAGAGTATATGAGGTAAGCTTTAAAGTGCAGAACCTGCTTGGGAGAGCTGATGCCAATCTACCCAATTCTGTAGTTTAATAGTAGGAAGCCTAAACTGTTTTGTGCATAGGCCAATATCTGCTTCCTCACTAGCCTCTCTGATGTTTTAATGATGCTTGGCTGACCTCTTTGTTTTAGACCACAGTTTGGCAAACTGAGTTTCCTGGGTCAAATCTGTCCTACTGGAAGGCAAATCTGGCCAAGCTTTTCCATTTTCCTATTGTTATAGCAGCAGCAGTGAGTAGTAGCAACAGAAACCATCTGGCCTACAAAGCCTAAAATGTTTACTATCTGACCCTTTACAGGAAAAGTTTGTTGAGCCCTGGACTCTTATCATCTATAATTTGGAGAGAGAATAAGGAACTCATTTATTATATTCTTTAAATTCCTAAATCTTAACATTATCATTTAGGGATCTTAAAAAAATTTTTTTTTACTTTGAAAAATGTGTTTTAGTATTCTAAATGGTAAAAAACCCCTGTTGTAAAAAAATGGAGTTGAATCAGAGATGGGAGTTTGGAGACTATTCATGTAACATGTGAGCTGAGGAAGCTTGAATTAGTTTGGTGATCATTGGCATAAAGAAGTAGTGGTGGACTAAGGATGAATTATGAAGTGAAAAGTTTACAGAGGTTGATGACTGCTTCTTCATAGGAACAGTAAACTTGGTGGAACAGGAGAAAGAAAAATGTCTACATGAGTTTCCGCCTAGGTGAATTGGGTGAATATCCTGGGAGCAGCACATGTATTTCTTATTCTGTCCATCTTGTCTCTAGCCCTTTAAATCATACATTCTCTAACATCACGAATAAAGGCTCCAAGCTTAGTCATGGCCATCACCTAGGATACCTCACTGTGATCAGACTCCCTTTTCCTTTGATCATTCCCCAAAATACTAAACATTTATCTCTGCAACGTCACCAATCTAGTGTTTTGTTCTTTTGAATTTGATCATGGTCTTTGTCTTCCTAATATTTATTTATGTTGAATATTAGTTATTTTTCTAAAATACTACCATGGCTTATATCCTGCCTCCCTGTACCTAGTTGTGATGATTGTTTATTTACTTATGTTTGAATTTCAATTTTCAGTTCATTTATTTGTACAAGAATTGGCCTTTGTCTCTTCCCCCTCCCAAAAGAATATGAGACATAGGCCTCCTCTCATTTGAAAGAAATTCTTTCATTTAACCTGAGCTTCTTTCTTTTGTTTTCTCTTTTTTGACTATAATTAATGCTTCCTTAACTGTGCACTCTTTGGTCTTTTAATTTCAAGGTTGTGTCACATGATATAGTTTTCCTTTTTGCCATCTTCTTTTTGGTGAATTGATTCTACTTCTTTTGACTTTGTATATAGTTCATCTAGGCCTTTTATTGAGGATTTATAGTGAGATTATCTCTGTTTGCCTGTATTTATACTGCTATGCCTGCAGCTGTAACCCTGTGGCATCCGATCCCATCAGATTTGGGAAGCTAAGCAGGGTCAGGCCTGGTTAGTACCTGGATGGGAGACCGCCAGGGAACACCAGAAGCTGTAGGCTTGGGAGAAGGACCCAGCAACCCCCTCCCAAAAATCAATCTGCCATTGGAAGCCCTATGAACAGCAGAGAAGCACTAACAATAGTGTTTCCCCTGTTGTACAGAGGGTTGCTGTGAGTTGGATACCAACTCGATGACACCTAACAACAACAATACCACTGTGGCATCTGATCCCTTCAGATCTCAGAAGCAAAGCAGAGTTGGGCGTGGTTAGTACTTGGATGGAAGACGGCCTGGGAACACCAGGTGCTGTAGACTTGGGAGAAGGACCTGGCAGCCCACTCATATATACACAGACATATATAAGTATATATCTTTTAAGGTCAAGCAAAACTAAAAAGAATATGATCTTATTCCCCAATGTTCACCATGAAAAGTTTTTAATCCTATCTTCCAAAAATATTCCAAACATACCATACATAATATGTGTACCTATTTTATTCTTGCACAAACATGAACACACATTATATGTTTCCTTGCTTTTATTTGTCTTAGCTCAACATATTGGTAATGGTATATCTCATTTTTACATAACTGAATAATAATAATGGCTACATTTATTGATCACTTAAGCACTCAGGCACTAGACTAAGCACTCTGTGTAGTGTATTTCATTTTAATTCAAAGTTATTTATTTATTTTATTTCATTTTCAACTACCAATGAAAGTTTGAAGTGAACACTATTAGCTTTCTAATAGCATACTTTGCAGATGAGAAAACTGTGAGACTTTGCTAAGGCAGCCATTTTTTTTCATTGCTGTGACAAATACCTGAGAGAAACAATTTAGAGGGGAAAAGATTTATTGTGACTCATGGTATCAGAGATTTCAGTCCACAGGTGGTTGGATCCATTGCTTTGTGCCTGAGGTGTTACAGAATATCATGGCAGTAGAAACATGTGGTAGAGGCTGCTCATCTCATGGCCATTGCAGGAAGAAAGAAGAATGCAAGAAAGGGACAGGGCAAGATGTAACACCCAAGGACATACTCCCAATGACCTAATTGCTCAAGCTAGGCAATACAACCTAAAGTTCTAGCATCTCTCAAAATAGCACCATCAAATGAGGACCAAGGATACAACACGTGAGCCATTAGGGGATATATCATATTCAAACTATAACAACAACTTTGCTAAAAGGGACAGAGCTGGAATTCTGACATCCAGGCTTATACTCTAACTACTAGTCTAGTGTTTTCAAGTATATTTCACCAACCATTTACATCAAAATTATCTGGAATATGTGTAAAACATGATCTCCACGTTCACCATTAGCAATTCTGATTTAATAAGAATTTTAGGGAAAACAGTATTCATTATTTATAATATATGCTAGTGGATTTTTATGCAGTCTAAAATTATGGACCTCTGCATTATACTATATTGCATATGTATATGAACAATATTTATTAAATAATCTTTTAAACTTGGACCTAAAATAAATTTTAGTCCTTTAATATAAATAATTCCCCACGTGTCTGTCAACTTGTTGTGCTGTGGGGGCTTGCATGTTGCTATTATGGTAAAAGTTATGCTACTGGTATTTCAGATACCAGCAGAGGTAGTATCTGAAGATATACCTATACACATGGTGGATAGGTTTCAGCTGAGCTTCCATACTAAAACAGACCAGGGAGAAGGACCCAGCAACACACTCCTGAAACAATTAACCACTGGAAACCTTATGAATAGCAGAGATGCACTGTCAAATGAGCCAGAAAATGAGCTCCCCTCCCCTGACTGAAGGCATTCAAGAGATGACAGGGGAGGGTTACCTCCTCAGAGTCGACCTTACTGATGGGAATGGAGTAAATCCCCTGAGACCTCTTTTTGCTGATAGGGCACAACTCAAAATGAGAAGAAACATAGTGTCTGCAAAAATGGGCTCAAATATAAAATGACCATGTGTGTGGCACAGTGTTGGGCAGTGCTTTGTTCTGATGTACTTAGGGTCACTATGAGTCCAATCTAACTCAATGGCACTTAATAACAGTATAAATAATTGGTTTAGGGCACATCCTTCAAGTATGCTCTGTTATTATGCATTTAATTATAGAAAAGAATTATCTTTCTGGTAGAATTCTTGGGTCAAAGGATATGCATTAGGGTATTTTTTTAATTTTATTTTTTTATATTGGTACTGGGGGACCGAACCCAGGGCCTTGGAAGCACTCTACCACTGAACTGCAACCCCGACTCTCTTTTTAATTTTTATCTTGAGATAGGGTCTTGCTGAATTAAATAGGCTTTCTTTGGCCTCAAACTTATGACCCTCCTGCCTCCTTCTCCCAAGAGACTGGGATTATGGCATGTGCCAACATGCAAGCTAATACATGGGTTTAAAATTTTAGCTATTACACTTTTGAGTATTTTATTAAAAACAGAGATAATCCCCATTTCTAGCTAATCCCTAGTTGTTAATTTTTTTCCTCAAGGAATAAAGATTTCAGAACACTAAAAAAGATTAAACATTTTTCCACTAGTAATTTTTATTTTTACACAAATTTGAATATATATCACATATATTTCCACCCTATTTAAAAATCCTATGTTAGTTTGCTAGGACTACCAGAACAAAGAACCATAAACCACAAGCCTAAGCAACATAAATTTATTCTCTTGCAATTCTTCAGGCTAAGAATTGGAAACTAAGATCTCAGCAGGGTTGGCTCCTTCCGAGATTTGTGAAACAGAATCTGTTGTTGCTATTTCTCTGGAAATTTTTGTCATTCCTTGGTCTGAGGTTATGTTGTTAGGTGCTGTTGAGTTGTGTTCGACTCATAGGGACCCTTATAGGGTTTTCAATGGCTGATTGTTTACAGGATTGCCTCCCAAGTGGATTGCCAGGTCCTTCTCCCATTTTGTCTGAGATAACATAATTCACGTCTTCATGTAGTATTTTCCCTATACACGTCTTTCCAAATTTCTTCCTTTTACAAGGACAGCAGTTATTGAACTAGGGACCCACTTCATCCTAATAATCTCATCTTAACTTAATAACTTACATTTGCAGTGACCCTCTTCCAAATATGGTCACATTCTGAAGTACTAGGGGTTAAAACTTTGATGCATGAATTTTGGAGTGATGCAGTTCAACCAATAACATACCCAAAATAGTGTTCTTAGATAGAACCCACTCTCATTTCTTATCACTTTTCTTGTAAGTTTTATGCTTTGGTTTCAGATGTTTAAATGGTTCCTCCAATTTTGAAGTGGCTGATTAAGAGAAGGTTAGAAAAGAATTAAGTTTTGTGGGCATTAGCTGATAACTTCTTCCAAAGGTGAATGATATCCTGATACCCATTTATAATGCAGATGACTAATGCTGGTTAAATCTGAATATAGCTTTTTTTAGCTGAGGTTTAGCTCAGTTGGTAGAGTGCTGCTTCACACTATCTGAGGACCCAGGTTCAATCCCCAGCACAAAAATGGAAGAAGAATGTGGCAGTTTACTCCTGAAACAATCCTGAAAACAGCCATTGAAAACCCTATGAGGGGACTATGAGTTGGACTGACTCAATGGCACCTAACAACACAACACAGCTTTTTTCATTCATAACACTAGGAGGAAGGCTTCCCTCTACCCTACCCCCTCATTCAGTTAGTTAACATAAACATATAAACTACACAGAATAATTATGGACTGCATATAAATAGTGCATTGTAGTATTATGCTCAAGAGATAATAATGGTAGATCATCCATCCTGTCTGTTCCCAGGTGAAGGAAAAAAAATTTTTTTTATGGTACTAGAGTTTAAACCCAGGCCTTATGCATGTTAAGCAAGTGCTCTACCAACTGAGCTAAACTTGTAGTCAAAAGGAAAAATTTAAACATGGCAAAAATCCTAAAAGTCCATGCTTCCTAGTGATCAACAAATTAGGCTAAAACAGGTTTATATCAATTCACACTTTGGCCAACAGTGTACAAAAATACCTATTTTTTGAACTCTAACATTGTATTATCAACAGCAATTTGACATGTTACTTTAATTTGTATAGATTTAATTATAAAGGAGGTCAAGCATCTTATACAAAATTTCTAGCTGTATTTCATGAATGCTATTGTTTGTTATTAGGTGCTGTTGAGTCATAGCAACCCTATGTACAACAGAAGGAAACACTACCCAACAATGTACCATGCCTGGCACTATTGTCAGTGCTTTTCTGGTATTCATGGGAGTTTTGATGGCTGCATGCTTCTGTGTTATTTTGGAAGTGAGCTGCCAGGTCCTTCTCCCATTTTTGCAGTGCTAGGGATCGAATCCAGGGCCTCAGAGAGGCACAGCACAGCACTCTACCAACTGAGCTAAACCTCAGCCCATATTTTGTGAATAGCTCCTATCATTTGCCAGTTTTTCCCCTTAGGCTGATGATCTCCTTAATCTGAATTTAAAGTTCTCTCTAAATTGTAAAGATATTATTCCTTTGCCATATTTGTTAAAGAATTTCCCCAAATATCTCTTTTGTCTTAATTTTTGTGATATTTTAGTGGCATTATAGAAATGTAATGTTTCCATATACTTAAATTTCTCAGGCTTTTTCTCTATGGCTCTGGTTATGTACTGATAACATCTTTTGTTTAATCCTCTTCTTTTTTTATTGTTGTTGTTGTTGTTAGGTGCCGTCCAGTCGGTACCCAACTCATAGTGACCCTCTATACAACAGGAGAAACACTATTGGCAGTGCTTCTCTGCTGTTCATAGGGTTTTCAATGGCAGACTGATTCTTGGGAGTGGGTTGCTGGGTCCATCTCCCAAGCCTACAGCATCTGGTGTTCCCAGGCGGTCTCCCATCCAGTACTAGCCAGACCCGACCCTGTTTAGCTTCTGAGATCTGACAGGATTGGATGCCACAGGGCTACAGCTGCAGGCTCTTTTTTTTTTTTAAATTAACGTACATTAATTGTACAGAATAATGGGTTTCACTGTGATATTTTTATAAATGGATATAATGTAATTTAATCATACTCACTGCTTTACCCTGTCTTGTCCCCTTTCTCCTGGTCCCCTTTCTCTTCCCAAATAGGCCCCCTTCTACTTTCATGCCTTTTTCTTTTTAAATCTAGATTCTACATATGAGAGAAAACATGTGATATTTATCTTTTTCAGTTTGGCTCATTTTGTTTAACATGATGATCTCTAGTTCTACCCATTTTGCCTGCACAAAACATGATTTTGTTCTTTTTTATGACGTAAAATACTCCATCGTGTATCCATATCACATTTTCTTTTTTGTTGTTGTTTTGTTTTGTTTTTGTTTTTGTTTTTTTGTGGTACAACAGTATGTAATGGTTCCTCCCCCTCCCCACACATCCTTGTCAGCATCTGTTGTTTAATTCTTTTGATGATATCCATTCTGACTGGGATGAGACAGAATCTCAATGTGGTTTTGACTTGAATGTCCAGGATGGTTAAAGATATTTAACATTTTCATATGTATCTATTGGTCATTTGTATTTCTTTGAGAACTCTCTGTTTGGTTCATTTTTCTATTGGTTAATTAGATTGTTGTTCTTTTGGTGTTTAACTTTGAATTCTTTATATATTCCAGATATTAACCCCTCCTTGGATGAGTACCTGGCAAGGATTTTCTTCCATTCTGTAGGGTGTCTCTTAACTCTGGTAATTGTTTCCTTTGTGGAGCAGAAGCTTTTTAGTTTGATGCAATCCCATTGTTGTTGTTAGGTGCTGTCAGTCGGAGTCTGACTCAGCGACCCTAACTCCCACAGGTGAAACACTATTGTTACTGCTTCTCTGCTATTCATAGGGTTTCCAATGGCTGTTTTTTGGGAGTGGATTTCTGGTCCTTCTAAGCCTACAGCACCTGGTGTTCCCAGGCAGTCTCCCATCCAAGTACAAACCAGGCCTGACCCTGCTTAGTTTCTGAGATCTGATAGGATCGGACCCCACAGTGGTATGGCTACAGGAACAATCCCATTCTTCATATTTAGTAGTTAGCTCCCACACATGAGTGAAAACATAGGTATTTCTCTTTTGGGGCCTGGGTTTGTTCCCTTAATATGATATTTTCCAGTTCCATCCATTTTACTACAAATGACATTATTTCATTCTTTTTTATTGCTGAGTAATAGTCTATTGTGTATATATGTCACAGTTTTTAGTCCATTTCTCTGTTAGTGGACATCTTGGTTGGTTTCATATCCTTACTGTTATGAAAAGTACTGCATTAAATATGGAAGTTCAAGTGTCTCTGTGGTATGATTTCTTTCTGAATAGGTATATTCCCAGGAATAGTACAGCTGGGTTATATGGCAGTTCTATTCTTAGTTTTTTAAAGTATCTCCATATTGATTTCCAACATGGAAGAACTAACTTATAGTCTCACCAACAATATAAAGGCATTCTTTTTTCTTTGCATCCTCTCTAGCATTTGTTATTATTTGTTTTTTGATCTTCATCTGGCTTCTTTCTTTTCTTTTCTTTTTCTTTCTTTCTTTCTTTCTTTCTTTCTTTCTTTCTTTCTTTCTTTTTTTCAATACTGGGGCCAGGGCCTCGCATTTGCATGCTCTGCAAGTGCTGGACCACTGAGCTGCACCCTCAGCCCATTTTTTTTTTTTTTATTTTACTTTTCGAGACAAGGTTTCACTAAGTTATGCAGACTACCTCTGGTCTCGAACTTGTGATCCTCCTGCCTCCGCTTCCCGAGCCACTGGAATTAGAGGCGTGTGCCACCGTGACCAGCCCCGGCACCTTTCTTTAGGATCAGGTGGCTGTAATTGTGTGGGTTTATTTCTGAGTCTTCTATTATGTTCTATTTACCCACATGTCTGTTTTAGTTACTGCGGCTCCATAGTATAATTTAAAATGAGATTTTTGATATTTCCAGCATTGTTAATTTTGCTCAGAGTTACTTTGGCCATTCAGGTTTTTTGTTCATTCATTTGAACTTTAGGACTTCTTTTCTATTTCTGTAAAGAATATCATTGGAATTTTGATGGTAATTGCATTAAATCTGTAGATGGCTTTTGGTAATATGGCCATTTTCATAATAATAATCCTACTGATCCATGAACATGATTAGTGTTTCTATCTTCTAGTTTCTTATTCAATTTCTTTCTTCAGTGTTTTAGAATTTTCATTACAGAGGTCTTTCACTTGTTTGATTAGACTTATTCCTAGGTGCTTTATTATTTTTTGAGGCTAATATGGATGGGATTATTTTCTTTATTTTTTTCTCCACAGGTTGATTATTAGTATATAGAAAAGCTACTAACCTTTGAGTGTTGTTTTTGTATCCTACCACTTTGATGAAAATGTTTATCAGATCGGAGAGTTTTCCAGTGTTGTGTGAGGGTTCTTTTAAGTACAGGATCATATTATCTGCCAATAGGGATCATTTGACCTATTTTCCTATTTGTATATCATTTATTTCTTTCTCTTCCCTTTTTGCTATGGCTAAGAACTAAAGCACTAAAAGAAAGAGGAAGGGATCTAGCAAAAGGAGGAAATCCTGGGAGAGGAGAGGGGGAGAGGAGGAACAAGGAGGAGTGAGGAATGGGGCCGGCAGTGACCTCAGGACAAACAGACCAACTTTAATAACCCTGGAAATAATTATAATAACACCAATAATACCAAAGAATGGTAATAATATAGATGGGCTAGAAAATTCATATAATAGTACCTGACAATGTAAAAAGATAGTTCACTACAGAAAAGTTTCAACCTTAAACATAATTGGGATCCAAGGATATATAGAAAAATATTATCACAAAAAGGAAAGCAAGTGGAACAGAGGTCTTTGGTGGGGGGTGGGACAGGAGGAGGAAGTGCACAAGAGGGTAAGGGGGAACTTATCTGTGTAATGTACAACAAAATGCATACATGGAAATGCCACAATGAAATGCATGTCAGAATGAATAACATTAAGTTATACATTAAAAATTTCTAATAAAAAAGAATTAAAGCACTACATTGAATAAGAGTGGAGAGGGTAGACACTTTTATCTCATTTCTGATTTTAGAGGAGATGTTTTAGTACACCTCCCCCCATTCAGTCTAGTGTGGTTATAGGTTTGTCATGTATAGCCTCTGTTATGGTAAGGTAAGATTTTTCTCTGCCTAGTTGATTTAGGGCTTTTGTCAGGGAAGATGGTGAATTTTGTCCAAGGCTTTTTCTATATCTATTGAAATGATCATGTGCTTTTTGTCTTTGGTTCTATGTATGTATTCTCTGTATTATTCTTTGTATTGTTTGATGTGTGTATGTTGGACCATCCTTGCATCCCTGGAATGAAACCAACTTGATCATAGTGTGTCATTCTTTCAATGTGTTGTTGAATTCAGATTGTAAGTATTTTGTTGAAGAGTTTTATGTCAATGTTCATCAAGGAAATTGGTCTATAGTTTCCTTTTTTTGTGGTATCCTTCTCCACTTGTAGTAGGCAGAAAATATTGGCATTGTAGGATGGGTTTGGAAGCATTCATTGCCTTTCTATTTTATGTAATAGTTTGAGGATCACTGTTGTTAGTTTTCTGATAAAGGTCTGGGAGAGTACGGCAGTGAATTTGTCCATTCCTTTGTCTCCACCTCCCACCCCCCAAGAGATTCTTTGCTAGTGCTTTAATCTCTTTGCTCATTGTAGATCTGGTTAGGTTGTTTATATTCTTTTGGTTCAACTTTAATAGGTCTGTGTCAAGAAATTTACCCATTTCTGGAATATAAGTTTTCCACTTTCAGAATATAAGTTTTCATGATATTCTCTAATGATCTTCTGGATTTCAGCTGTTGTAATATCCCTCTTTTCATCTCTAACTTTATTGATTTGAGTCTTCTTTCTCTTTCCTTTGGTGAGCTTGACTAATGGTTTGTCAATCATGCTTATCTTTTCCAAGAACCAACACTTTATTTTACTGAGACTTTGTATTGTTTTTTGGTCTCTATTTTATTCATTTAAGCTCTGAACATTATTGTTTTTTCCTATTCCAAGTGCAAAAATTATAGAACAATATCATTAATATCACATGCAAGCAAAATTTGCTAAAGATCATTCAAAAGCAACTGCAGCCTTATATTGACAGGCAACCACCAGAAGATCAAACCAGATTCCAAAGAAGATGTGGAAGAACGGACATCATTATGACATCAGATGGATTTTGGTCGAAAGTATAGAATACCAGAAATATGTCTACCTATATTTTATTGAATATGCAAAGGCATTTGGCTATATGTATCAGAGTAAATTATGGATAACATTGTAAAGAATGGAAATACCTGAACATTTCATTGTACTTATGAAGAATTTCTTGTTGTTGTTAGGTGCCATTGAGTCGGTATCCAACTCATAACGACCCTACTTGAAACAGGTGAAACACTATTGTCAGTGCTTCTCTGCTATTCATAGGGTTTTCAATGGCAGACTGATTTTTTGGAGTGGGTTTCCAGGTCCATCTCTCAAGCCTACAGCACCTGGTGTTCCCAGGTGGTCTCCCATCTAAGAACTAACCAGGCCTGATCCTGCTTAGCTTCTGAGATCTGATAGGATCAGATGCCACAGGGCTACGGCTGCAGGCAATCCATGACCAACCATTCCAAGAGGTTGCATATGAAGAGGAACCAATGATGTTAAAGGACGAAGTGGAAGCTGCCTTGAAAGAACTGGCAAAACACAAGGCTCCAGGAATTGATGGGATACCAATAGATGTTTCAACAAACAGATGCAGCACTGGAGGTGTTAACATGTTTGTGCCAACAGATTTGGAAGACAGCTACTTGGCCAACTGACTGGAAGAGATCCATATTTGTGCCTACTCCCAAAAAAGGGCATCCAACTGAATGTGCAAACTATCGGACAATATCATTAATATCGCACACAAGCAAAATTCTACTAAAGATCATTCAGAAGTGACTGCAGCAGTATATAGACAAGGAATTACCGGAAAATCAAGCAGGATTCAGAAGAGGGCGGGGAACCAGGGACATCATTGCTGATGTCAGGTGGATATTAGCTGAAAGCAGAGAATATAAGAAAGATGTCTATCTATGTTTTATTGACTGTGCAAAGGCATTTGACTGTGTGGATCACAATAAATTATGGATAACACTTCGGAAAATGGGAATACAGAACACCTAATTGTGCTCATGAGAAATCTGTCCATGAACCAGGAGGCAGTTGTTCCAATAGAACAAGGAAACACTGAATGGTTTAAAGTTGAGAAAGGTGTGTGTCAGGGCTGTATACTTTCACCCTATCTCTTCAATTTATACGCTGAGCAAATAATCCGAGAAGCTGGACTTTATGAGGAAGAACATGGCATCAAGATTGGAGGAAGACTCATTAACAACCTGCGTTATGCAGATGACACAACTCTGCTTGCTGAAAGTGAAGAGGATTTAAAACCTTTACTGATGAAGATCAAAGATCATAGCCTTCAATATGGGTTATGACCAAACATCAACAAAACAAAAATCCTTACGATTGGGTCAGCACACAACTTCACAATAATGGAGAAAAGATTGAGGTTGTCCAAGACTTTGCTTTGCTTGGCTCTATAATCAACACCCGTGGAAGCAGCAGTCAAGAAATCAAAAGACACATTGCTCTGGGAAAAGCTGTGGCAAAAGATCTCTTTAGAGTATTGAAAAGTAAAGATGTCACATTGAAGACGAAGGTGCGTCTGACTCATGCCATGGTATTTTCATTGGCATCATATGGTTGTGAAAACTGGACATTGAACAAGGGAGACAGAATAAGAATTGATGCTTTTGAATTGTGGTGCTGGAGACGTCTATTGAACATACCATGGACTGCCAAAAGAACCAACAAATCTGTCCTAGAAGTGCAACCAGAGTGCTCCTTGGAAGCAAGAATGGCCAGACTGCATCTTACATATTTCGGCCATGTAGTCAGGAGAGATCAATCCCTGGAGAAGGACATCATGTTTGGGAGAGTGAGAGGTCAACACAAAAGAGGAAAATCCTCCACCAGATGGATTGACACAGTGTCTGCAACAATTCGCTTAAACATAAATAAAATCATTTGCCTGGCACAGAATGGGGAAGTGTTTTGGTCTGCTGTACATAGGGTCACTATGAGTCGGACTCAACGGCCCCTAACAAGAACAACATGAAGAATTTTTACATGGGCCAGCAGGCAGTCATTCGAACATAACAAGGTAACACTCCTTACTTTAAAGTCAGGATTGGAGGAAGATTCATTAACAACTTGTGTTATACAGATGACACAACTTTCCTTGCTGAAATGAAGAGGATTTGAAACATTTTACTAATGAAGAGTAAAGAATATAGCATTCAGTATGGATTGCACCTAAACATCAAGAAAACAAAATCCTTACAATGTGGTCAGTAAGCAACTTCATGATAAATGGAAAAAAGATTGATATTGTCCAAGATTTTGCTTTACTTGGTTCTACAATCAACATCCATAGAATCATCAGTCAAGAAATCAAAAGACTCATTACACTGGGAAAAGCTATCGCAAAAGACCTCTTTAGAGTATTGAAAAGTAAAAATGTCACATTGAAGATGAAGGTGCACCTGACTTATGCCATGGTATTTCCGGTTGCATCATAAGCTTGTGAAAGCTGGACAGTGAATAAGGGAACCAGGAGAGGAGTTGATGCTTTTGAATTATGGTGCTGGAGATGCATATTGAATGTACCATGGACTGTCAAAAGAACCAACAGATCTGTCCTAGAAGAAGTACAACTAGAGTGCTCCTTGGAAGCAAGGATGATTATACTGCATCATTCATATTTTGGACATGTTTTCAGGAGGGACCAATCCCTGGAGAAAGACATCATGTTTGTGAGAGTGATGAGTCAACAAAAACAGGAAGACCCTTGACTAGATAAATTGACACAGTGCTACAACAATGGGATTAAACATAAAAAAAGGTCATGTGTGTGGCACAGTGTCAGGGAGAGTTTCATTCTTTTGTACATGTCCTCTTCAGTTTCAGCAAGCAAATTTGGATCAATTGCATATTGCCGATTGTTAATGAATAATCCTTCAATTCTGATGCTATGTTCTTTTTATAAAATCCAGCCTCCTGATTATTTGCTTAGCATAGAGATTGAAGAAGTATGGTGAAAGGATACAGCCCTGACGCACACTTTTCAGGCACCATTTCCTTGTCCTGTTTGAACGACTGCCTCCTGGTCCATGTACAGACTCCTCATGAGTACAGTTAAGTGCTATTTTGTTTCCATTCTTCACAGTATCATTCATAACTTGTGATCCACACAGTCAAATGCCTTTGCATAGTCAATACAACATAGATAGACATCTTGCTGGTATTCTTTACTTTCAGCTAATATCTATCTTATATCAGCAAAGATGTAACTTGTTCCATGCTCTCTTCTGAATCTGGCTTGATTTTCTGGCAGTTCCCTGTGAATATACTGCTGCAGTCACTTTTGAACGATCTTAAGCAAAATTTTACTCCATGAGATATTAATGATATTGAGTGATAATTTCTACATTCAGTTGGATACCCTTTCTTGGGAATAGGCAAAAATATATACCTTTTCCAGTCAGTTGGCCTGGTATCTATTTTCCAAATCTCTTGGCATAAACAAGTTAACGTCTCCAGTGCTGCATCTGTTTATTGAAACATCTCTATTGGTATTCCACAAATCCCTAGAGCCTTGTGTTTCACCCATTCCTTCACACAGCTTCCACTTCATCCTTCTCTACCAGTGGTTCCTGATCTTGTGCAGCCTCTTGAAATGGTTTGTCATCCACCAATTCTTTTTGGTATAATGACTCTGTGTATTCCTTCCATCTTCTTTTGATGTTTCCTGCATTATTTAATATTTTCCTTATAGAATCCTTCACTCTTGCCACTCACTCAAATATTTTCTTCAATTCTTTAAGCTTGAAAAAAACAGAATGTGTGTTTCCCTTTTGATTTTCTGTCTGCAACACTTTGTACATGTCATTATCATATTTGATTTTTTCATTACAATATATCCTTTGAAATCTTCTATTTAGTTCTTTAACTTCATCCTGTCTTCCTTTTAGTATAGTTGCTAGATATTTAAGGACAAGTTTCAGAGTCTCTTTTGACATATACTCTGGTCTTTTTTTTTTCTTCTGTCTTTTTAATAACCTTTTGCTTTCCTCATGAATGATGTCTTTGATGTCATGCCACAACTCATCTGGTTTTTGATCATTAGTGTCTAATGTATCAAATCTATTCTTTAGGTGGTTTCTGAACTCAGGTGGGATATACTCAAGGTCATACCTCTGCCATCTTAGCCTGGAACCCTGAGTAATAAAAAATCTAGTTGTATCTTTTGGTCAAAAGTTGTTATCACTTCAAGATTAATGTAACAAATATATTTTCTTATTACTTAGATCTTTATCTTAGATTGATTTTGTATAAGATATATAGTAGTAATTTAGGTTCTTTCTAATGAATAGTTATCTAATTGGAAATTATTGCATAATCCATTGGTTTCCCACTGATTTGAATTACTCTCTTAATAATGTAGTACATTTTTGCAAGCATTGGAGCTTTGTTTATTTTTAAGTATCTGTTCTATTGCCTTTCAATTATTGTATGGAACCATCTGTATTTACTTAAATATCTGAAAAAAGGCTAGTCATTGCTTTTTCCTCCTTCCCTTTCATTGTTTTCCCCCAGTCCATTGCTTTTTCTTTTCAAATCGATACCTGGATATTGCCAGACATTTCTTTTTCCAAATGTACTTTAAGATTACTTGTCAAAATCTGAGATGGAATAGGTGGGAATCACTAGAGCAACAGTAATGCATTAACATTAAGATTGAGAAAAAATTACCATCCGTTTTATTTGTACTTTGTGGTGCTCAGGGGCTGAACCCAGGGCCTTGCACATACTTTGCAAATGTACTACCACTGAGCTATACCCCTAGCCCCTCTTCTAATTTTTTATTTTGACACAGGGTCTCACTAAGTTATGCAGGGTGCCTCTGGCCTCAAATTTACCATCCTCATGCCTCTGCCTCTAGAGTCACCAGGATCACAGACATGTGCCACTGTGCCCAGTTACAGTTACCATATTTAAAATATTGAATCATGTTACAAAATAACAAGGTGTATCTTTCCATTGGAGTCCAATTTTATGTCCCTGTTTTAGCCTGTGCCTCCCTTTGTGATGCCTTCTGCTAGTGGGTTATTGTATGAGTTTCTTATTGTTCCTGCAAGAAATTGCCAAAAATTTAGTAGCTTAACAAACAACACAAACTTATTACTTTGTAATTTTGAAGGTTCAAAATGAGTTCCAATAGGCTAAATTTTTTTAAGGCTATTTTCCTTTCTGGAGGCTCCAGAGGAAAATCTGGTTCCTTGTCTTTTCCAGCTTTCGTAGGTTGCCTGCATTCCTTGGCTTATAGCTGATTTTTAGATTCAAAGCTAGCAAGTTATATCACCCTGGCGCTGCCTCTCTTTCCTCCCTCTTCTACTCATAGAGACCTTTCTGATTACACTGAGCTGCCTGGGTAATCCAGGATGAGCTCTTTATCTCAGATTCTTCCTTAATTTATATCTGCCAAGTTCTTTTTGCCTTGCAACATAATATATTCACAAATTACAGGGATTAGGGTATGGATATCTGAAAGGAAGCCATTATTCTATGGAGCACTGTAATAAGTGCTGCTTTTCCTATGGCTTCCTAGGTGTCATTCATTCTTTTCTCCTACCCACAGTTTCTTCTTTTTCTAAAGTTATTTTTGTTGTTATTCCATATTTATGTTGTGACATTCCTGACTTGAATGGCATTGTAAATCCTTTGAGGATATTTTCTTTTGATATTGTGGGAGCACGTCAGGGATCGTTAGGCTACTTCCAAAAGCTTTTATTTACTTTGAGTCGTTTGGAATTGTGAGTCATCTCTAACTTTGAAAGAGCCACAAACCCACAGTCCCTAGTGTTACTTTCCCTATTATCAGAAAAAGAGTTCAGGAAGTAGTGAAATTATACAAGTAACTCATAGTACCAACATCATATTTCTCATGATTTTCTTAATTTACCTAGCATCTTCAAACTCATCTGATTCAACCATCATCTTCTATATTTAATGATGATCAGGTTAGGTTTGAAGACTCCAGGAGTAAAGAACCTGTTACTTACTAAGCAACCAGTTTCATCCTGGGAAACTCTTAGTTGTTGGAAACCCCATCTCAAGCTAACTTGCTTTCCCTGTTACCATTTCTCCATCTGTACCCATTTTGACCTCTTTTGAGATAGAGAACATTTCTAATCTCTCTTCTACCTTTCAGGTACTTAAGATACATATTTTCCTGCACCTTCTCTCCAGTCTTTTTTCATGTGACATAGGTTGAATGCTCACCATTTTTCTGACCTATGTTCAAGGAAAACAGTTCCTTTGGTCTTTGCCCCCTTCCTCACATGTGGGCCCCAGTACCAAGCTATACATACCAGGTGTGATCTCCTGTGAGGTGTTGCCGAAGCCACTTTGCTTTCTCCATATGGCTAAGAACAGGCTGTGCTAAGAGGCAATTTCATGGAGATGTTCTGTCAAAGTTGTCTAGAAAAGTCTCAAAGTCAGTATATTTCTGATTTTAAAAATCACATCATTTGTCCTTTAATGAAGGAATTATGCTCATATCTGGGTGCCTGATTGTTGCTAAAGTGTTTCATAAGTCAGAAGGTCAAGTCTCCCTTAGTCTTTTTGATGAGTAAAGCCTTGCACTACCTTATTAAAGAATATTCAGCATGTTACAATTAGCCCATCTTTTATGAAATTACGAAACCAGATCATTCCCAACTAATTACCCAGAAGAGAGGAGTCCTGGCACTTTCTCCTGTTTAAATACCATATTGGTATTAAGTCAACCAATGTCACATTAATGCCTTTAACTGGTATATTGCACTCTGACTCATACTGATAGCTGTGTCTCCTGATTCTTTTTCATGGTATTGCTAATCCATTTACATCCATACTGAATTTTTATAGTTCATTTCTTTACTGAAGCACCTTATATTTACTCACTTATAAACTTCGACTTGTTAGAGAGAATTAAATGTCTATAGAAACATAATGCAAATAATACATATACACATACATATACACATAAATATATATACAAAAATATATACATAAATATACACATACATATATATATACATATATACACATTTTATTGCTAGTGTTATAATGATGTATTAATTTATTCAGTGTTCTCAGTACACACAGTCATTTCGAGGAAGTTCTGTTTGGTTCACACATTTTACAAGTGACTGGAGCATGTAAGATGAAGCAGGCTAAGTAAAACAAACCATCAACTATAGATATTCCCTCAGCTATGAAATTAGGCAGTGCAGGGTCTTAGTGACCTGTTTAGGACTCAGAGACTGGCCATCCCTTGGAAGAGAGCTGATAAATGCCAAGGCCAAGAACACTGTCCTGGACATGCTACTATTTTAAAGATTCAAGAACAGAAACAAGTCCAGGATTCAGAACCAGATATTTACAAAAAGGTAGAGGCCAAATATGAAAAGAGCAACTGTTCACCAAGTTGAGAGGCTACTTTAGACTGGGTACAAAGGAGCCTTCAGGTAAGTCACAAATTGTTGGACTACAGGTTTTTTCTTTTTGTTTGTTGTTTGTCTAACAAACTTGTGATCCTTTTGCCTCTCCCTCCCAATTGCTATTATTATAGGGGTTAACCATTATGCCCCGCTTGGATCATAGTTATTTAAATCTCTGTTGCCCATTATCAGGATTAACCTTCAAGGATATGTTGGCAGTTCACTTGTGGGGCAAGATCAAGGTTACCCACTGAAAGAAAGGGGACATACAATTCACAGGGCCAGATTCTACCTGGTAATGTTTATAGTTTCCTTTTTCCCTTGGCTCTGGCAGCAGTGTACTAGGCCTCCTTATCTCCGCATACATGCCAGTATTTGTTGTTTGTTTTGTTGATGCTAGTCATTCTGATGGTCTGCAGCCATAGCACTGTGGCATTCGATTCCGCCTGATCTCGGAAATTAAGCAGGGTCAATCTGGTTATTCCTTGGATGGGAGACCTCCTGGGAATACCAGGTGCTGCAGGCTACGGAAAAGGACCTGGCAGCCTGCTCCCCAAACAATTTACCATTGAAAACCCTACAAATAGCAGATAAGCACTGACAACAGTGCTGAGCATGGTACAGTGTTGGGGAGTGTTTTATTCTGTTGCACATAGGGTCACTATGAGTCGGACCTGACTTGGTGGCACCTAACAACAATAAGCCATTCTAACCAGGATGAGATGGTATCTCAATGTAGTTTTGATTTGCATTTCACTATTGGCTAAAGATGTTGAACATTTTTTTATATGATTGCTGGCCATTTGTATTTCTTCTTCTAGAAGTCTCTATTCAGTTCCCATTTTACTTTGATTATCTTTGTAGTTGTATATATTTTACTTTAGCCATTTATGATTATTATTCTGTGAGGAGCTCTGTATTAATTATTGCTTGGTATATAATGATTTTTTTGATACTTAGTCACTAAAAATAATATTTTATACTTTTGTGGATCAGAAATTTGGATACAGCTTAGTAGGATCATTCTGCTTTGAGGTCTTTCATAAGATTATAATCAAGGTGTTAGCTCAGGATCCAGGGATGGTGGGACATGTCTGTAATCCTAGTGCTCAGGAGGCTGAAGCAGAAGGATGGTGAGTTTAAGGGCAGCCTGGGATACATAGTGAGTTTTGTGTTAGCTTGGTCTACATAGGGAGATCCAGTTTCAAAAAACAAAACAAGCAAAAAAAGATATTGGCTCAGACTACCATCATCTAAGGGCTGGGATTTAGCTCAGTTGGCAAAGCACTGCGCTGCAGTCTCTGAGGTCTCGAGTTCAATTCCCAGCACCACAAAAATGGGAGAAGGGCCGGGCAATCCACTCCCAAGGCAATCCCAAAACAGCCATTGAAAACCCTATGAAGGTCACTATGAGTTGCATACCAACTCAAGGGCACCTAACAACAACAACCATCATCTAAAGCTTTGATGGGGCTGGCAGCCCACTCATATGACTGGTAAGCCTGTGGTACTTGGTAGGAAGCCTCAGCTTTTCCCTAGGAGGCATCTCCACAAGCTACTCTACAACATGGCAGCTGCCTGTAGAATACATATTACAAAAGAAATTTTAAGAAAATATTTGCCTATATTTCCTTTTTAAGGGAGAAAGCAAATTAATCAATCCTATGTGGTTAAATTTCAAAGTTTTAAGGCTTTAAAAATCCTCATCATTCTTCATAAACACTACAATTTCAACTTACCAAATTCACATGTTGTTTTGATTATTCTGACTTAGGAACAATTAGGCTTTTAGCTAGAGACTCTTTTCATAGACTTTTTACAATTTTACTCTTATAATCTTAGTCTTTTACTTCTTTCATGTTTTTTAAAAAAGACTGGGTCTTATACTTTGCTCAAGATTTACAGGTGCGCACCATAATTTTTCCCTTTTGATAAGCGAAGAAGTAAGTGATTTTTCAAAGAAGTAAATGATTTTGCAAAATCATTTACGTCTGAAAAAGGCATAATTATTTCCAGTAGTTATATGCTTAAAGGACATTTGAGATCTTTCAAGGTAGATCAGTAAATATTTATTTGGCACCTGCTATGTGGTGGGATCTGTATTAAATTTTGGGGGTAGAGTGGTGCACACAACAAATCCCAGCCTTCATGAAGTTATATTCATGAAGTGTAAGCACTGTACAATGTACTTCATCCACAATTTCATCCACAAATAATTCTGCTGGAAGATTTCTAGTAATGAGTTCATTCTGTTGCTTTTTAGTGCTATTTAACAGCTAATTATTTTATTAGTGCATTTATATTTTAAAAGATAAGTAATATTAGTAATGCAGAAGAAGTTATTTTTGTTATTGACTCAAATTTTCCCTCTTTGATTTACAAACATTAGTCCTTGTTCTGCCTTTAAGAGCTTTGGAATAATTCTACCACAACAACTTCTCCTCTTCCCTCCTCTTTGTGGGAAAGCTCTTGGGGGAGAGCCTTTCAAATATGTTGAGAAAACTATTATGTGGCTGTAAGGCTTCTCTGGATAGAACATTGAAGTTCCTTTCATCATTTCTTCTCTGACATGGTTTTTAAATCATATACCATCTTGATTGCTTTTCCCTGGATGCTTTCTACTTTGTCAACCTTTGTTGTTAAAAATAAATTACTCCCAATTTCCTGCTTTCAATAGAGTAGAGTGAACATAATTGACTCTTTGATGTGTGAGGGTCTGGTTTGGCCAGAAAGCAATTACCCTGACCTTGAATTCTATTGTATTGTAAATATCATTATAGAAAAAGTAGGAGCTCATACTAAATCTTTATCAACCCTTGAATAAATCTTAGAAGATTTTTTTGAATGTTTATGTTTACTTTCTTGTTTCTTGATAATGAAGTATAATTTATGAGGTAACAAATATAAAAGCGAAATATGATTAATTTTGAAATTCATCATGCAGATAATTTGTCTTTCTCATAGTCTGTGAACTCCCTGAGAGCAAGGATTATTTCTTGTTAGTTTCTTAAAACCTCTAGTATTTAGCACAGTTACATATATGTCTCTGTCTGTCCTCTCCCCCCCCCGCCCCCCCCACATAGTTATACTAGTTGTTGTTGTTAGGTGTTATTGAGTCGAGTCCCACTCATAGTAACCCTATGTACAATATAATAAAATATTCCCTGATTCTGTGCCAAGCACAAGATCTTTTTTTTTTTATGCTTAAGTCCATTGTTGCAGCCACTGTGTCAGTCCTTCTAGTTGACAGTTGTCCTTCTTTTCTTTGACCCACCACTCTCCCAAACATGATGTCCTTCTCCAGGGATTGGTCCCTCCTGACAATATGCCCAAAATACATAAGATATAGTTTACTCATCCTTGCTTCCAAGGAGCACTCTGGTTGCACTTCTAGGACAGATCTGTTGGTTCTTTTGGCAGTCCATGGTATTTTTACTATTTGCCTCCAGCACCATAATCAAAAAGCATCAATTCTTTTCCTGTCTCCTTTATTCAATGTCCAGCTTTCCAATTACATGCTTTGCAAAAAGCATGTACACAGTTTAAGAGATGTTATCTATATATATATTACTTTTGAAAGTTGAATTGAACTATGGTAGCAATGTGTAGTATGACATTTGCTCAAAACACAGTGTTAATTGAATAAATGCTAATGCTCCCACTTGACAGGCAGGACAGTCAAAGAAAATGGCAGAGGCACAGGTGTTATTTGAGTAGTACAAGACCATTTAGAACTGGTATTTGAAATTTGAGAACAATGTGGAAGTACAGTGACAATAGAGGCAGGAGTATGCAACAGAACCTCCAACATATGTAACAATAGCATGCATTCATGATTAGGTTTGAGATGCATGGTACTGTGTGTGATGTGCACAAGGGAAGATCTGGAGGCCTTGCAGAGTGACAAGTCCTCCTTTTTCTGCTATGGTAACCACTATGAGCACCTCTTGTAATTGCTAGAAGTCAAAGGTGACTTGTATTCCTCTTTTGTTGTGGGTCTATATTATTACAATTTTAATATAGTTTTTTTCATTTTTTAAAATACATATGCATTTTGGGACCACCCACTCTCTATATATGCATGAGTATATACATATATGAAAATATCCAACAAATAGTTGGTGACCATTTATTGCCTCATGAATCAGAAGTTAAGATCTTATAAAATGAAATGAATTCCAACTTTTAGAATATACTGAAGAGTTGGTAACATAGAATTGGACCTAAATTATATTCTAACATGAAAAGGGTAACCTTACTATATTAGTGAACAGTATTCACAGAGAAAAATACTAATGTAATGTGTTAGATGGTAATACTTTTAACTGTAAATAAGAGAAAATCCAAATCACAATGGCTCAAACTGTAAGAACATTATATACTTAGAAAGGCTGGAGAAACTGGTCCTAAGTCTATTTAAGCAGTTCAATGATATCATCAAGGTGTTTGGCTCTTTTTATCTTAATGTTGCCATTCTTGGCTTGTTACCTTTTTGATCTTAAGCCTATTGCCTTATGTCCATAAAAGACCTGCCCTAGTTCCAGATATGAAAACTACATCAAGAGAGACAAGCTTGAGTATAGCCTCCATGCTGAAAACACATTAACTTCATCTCTGGGGAAAAATATTTTTCCAGGAGTCCCTTAGCAAACTACTTCTTATATCTATCCCGCCAAAGCTGAGTCATATGGCTATCTCTAGGTGGCAGGCAAAGAAGTAGGGTCATAGGAATGATTATTCATTAAAAAACAGTTTATGCTACAACTAGAAAATAGACATATATTACAAAAAGAGTTCAAGACCATAACTAATTTAGTAATAAATTTAGGCAAACCAAAGTGTAAGAACTGTTCTAAAAATATCACTGGTGATATTGCAGATATACTACTGGAAGAACTGATAAACCTGATTATCTTTTCTAGTTTTTATAAATCAAGCAAGGGTCTTTATTAAGATGCTATTTTATTTTTTTTCCTCTTTTTCCAGGAGTCCTATCCAAAGAAGAGGAATTACACTATGGAAGTTGTACCATCTGCTTCTCTGGACACATTTCCTTCTGAAAATGAGAACTTTCTATGTGATCTCATGGACACAGCTGTTACAAAGAAACCTTGCTCCTTAGAAATCGCCAGGGCACCTTCCCCAAGAACTGGTAATATTCTTACTCACAATTGGGCCAATTCAATTTTCATGCTTGTGTGAGTGAAAATAGATCATTAATATTTTAATTTCCCACTATATTGTCATCATGAAAGTGCCCCAGAGCGGTCCCACTGATAAGGGCTCTTCATGGAGACAGTTCTGGCTTGATGAAGCTACTGCAGAGCCTTTCAATCGTGGAAAACCTTCAAGGTCAAGTACAAAACTTTGGGCTATTAGGACTTTATGGCCAGTTTAGTAGCAAGAACATTTATGTATACTTTTGGCCTCGTATCTGTTTCTAACATATCAGAGTACCTAGCTGCATAGTATATTTTAGTGTCTTATGGTATTTTGGGGCTGAGATTTAGCTCAGTTGGTAGAATGTTGCTCTGCACTCTCTGAAGCCCCGGGATTGATACCCTGTACCCCCCAAAATAGGAAAAGGACTTGGCAGCTCACTCCTAAAATAATCACCCAAAGACAATTTGCCACTGAAAACCTTATGAATAGCAGAGAAGCATTAACATAGTGGTAGGCATGGCACAGTGTTGGATACTGTTTTGTTCTGTAGTACATAGAGTTGCTATGAGTTGGACCCAACTCGATGGCACCTAACAACAACACCATGGCATTTTCAGATCCATTGTTTTGTTGATTCATATTACAAACTAGTGGATAAGGCAAAACAACTATTATTGCCATTCTACTACTAAAGAAATTGGAGCTAAAGAAGTGCTGGGACCTGTGATTAAACAGGGATTTTTGACTACAGACATCAGACATGTTTTCTGTCCCCTCACCAAAAACTGTAAGAGGCAATATAGGGTGACTTCGGAAAATGGGAATACCAGAACACCTAATCGTGCTCATGAGAAATCTATACATGAACCAGAAGGCAGTTGTTTGAATAGAACAAGGAAACACTGAGTGGTTTAAAGTTGAGAAAGGTGTGCGTCAGGGATGTATACTTTTACCCTATCTCTTCAATTTATAAGCTGAGCTAATAATCCGAGTAGCTGGACTTTATAAGGAAGAACGCGGCATCAAGATTGGAGGAAGACTCATTAACAACCTGTGTTATGCAGATGACACCACTCTGCTTGCTGAAAGTGAAGACGATTTAAAACATTTACTGATGAAGATCAAAGATCATAGCCTTCAATATGGGTTACGACTAAACATCAACAAAACAAAAATCCTTATGATTGCACCAGCACGCAACTTCACAATAAACGGAGAAAAGATTGAGGTTGTCCAAGATTTTGCTTTGCTTGGCTCTATATCCAATACCCACGGAAGCAGCAGTTAAGAGATCAAAAGACGCATTTCTCTAGGAAAAGCTGTGGCAAAAGATCTCTTTAGAGTATTGAAAAGCAAAGATGTCACATTGAAGATGAAGGTGCGTCTGACTCATGCCATGGTATTTTCAGTGGCATCATATGGTTGTGAAAGCTGGACATTGAACAAGGGAGACAGAAAAAGAATTGATGCTTTTGAATTGTGGTGCTGGAGACGTCTATTGAATATACCATGGACTGCTAAAAGAACCAACAAATCTGTCCTAGAAGAAGTAGAAGTTCTAGAAGAACCAGAGTGCTCCTTGGAAGCAAGAATGGCCAAACTGTGTCTTACATATTTCAGACATGTAGTCAGGAGAGAACAATCCCTGGAGAAGGACATCATGTTTGAAAGAATGGTAGGTCAACGCAAAAGAGGAAAACCCTCCACCAGATGGATTGACACAGTGTCTGCAACAATGGGCTTAAACATAAATAAGATTGTTTGCTTGGCGCAGAATTGGCAAGTGTTTCAATCTGCTGTACATAGGGTCGATATGAGTCGGACTCGACTCAACGGCACCTAACAACAACAACAACAATGTGAAAATGAGTGGCGGAGGAAAAGTTTGACCTGGATAGTCAATATATCAAATGCTACAAGGAATTGTAGCATCTGGGGTTTAGCTCAGCTGGTAGAGTGCTGCTTTGTGCTCTCTGAGGCCCTGGGTTCAATCCCCAACACTGCAAAAATGGAAGAAGGACCTGGAAGCCCACTCCTGAAATAATCAGCCATTGAAAACCCCATAAATAGCAGAGAAGCACTGACATAGTGCTGGGCATGACACAGTGTCAGGGAGTGTTTTGCTCTTTTGTAGAGAGGGTCATTATAAGCCGGACCCAACTTCACGGCACCTAACAACAACAATGACAACATCAACAACAACATGGTTGATACTGTTCTAAGTGCTTTAGATGCATTATTTAATATAATTTTATGAGGCTGGGAGGTAGTAATGTCATTATTTCTATTTTGGTATCCTTGCAAGGTTACCTGTTCATAAGGGATGAATTTGGGATTTGAAATGGAGTTATGCAACTTGTGCTTTTAAGCATTATGCTTTAGTGCTGCATTATATTAGAGTATTAGGTAGAGTAGGAACTGGGAATAAAGTACTGACAGTCAAAAAATGTGGCTGTAGGACTGGAAGTCCACATGTGACAGCAATAAAATCAGAAAAAGAATGTTTTAAGAGGTTAGCAAAAATATCAGACAGGACTAGATTATGGATGAAAGTAGAATAATGAGTGATCCAGATGCAGTCATAGCAAATGAAAATAGTGCTGATTCCAAACTATGGAAGTGGGTAAAAATGAGAACTTTTCCACCAGGTGTTGTGGTGCACACTTATAATCCCAGTTTCCTCGGATGTTGAGGTGGGAGGATTGAGTTTGAGGCTAGAGGCAGCCTACACAATTTTTAGTGAGACCCTGTCTCAAAATAAAACATAGAAAAGGGGTTGGGAATATAACTCAGTGGTAGCAGACATGAGGCCCTGCATTCATCCTGACAGTACTGGAAAAAGGAGGAACTTTTCCAAAAGAAAGGTAATGAGGGACATTGTGGACTCTGGGCAAAAGCTCAGCTAAAGCAGGTAAATGAAGGGAATATATGTGCAAAAATGTAAAAGAGCATGGAGGCTCAGGATGTCAGGAGTGATGGAGAAAAAATGGAAGAGTAGGGGTGAAAAAGACATGGGCCAGGTAATTAGGCTGATTCTATTCACATTAACTCTCCTGCTGACAAGTAATGCTGAATAAAAATATAGAAAAGGAAAACTTCTTAAAAGCATCAAAAAGGTGACAGAAAAATTATATAAATTGAATCGTATCTAAATTTGGCACTTATTTTATTAGTACATTAGTAAGAAATAATCAGGCCAAAACATTGGTGAATATGGGAAGCCTGTGAGAAATAAATCACTTTTATCCTGAGGAATTTGCTGAACCTGATATTGAGCTTTGATACTCAAACCCTCTATAAATTGAGATACAGAAAAGAAATCTCTGTGCCTGTCTAGTATAGGGACTCTGAACTTCTTCTAAAACACTGGGATCCCAAAGGCTACATTATCATAGTAATCAGAACTAAGCCTATCTTGTATCCTCTACCCCTAGAACTTCAAAAAAGATGATTTGTTGTGAGTAGAAAAAGTGGAAAGATTCCTGAGGAGTTAATACTACAAACTAGCCCTCATACAGATTCACATCCAGAATTCATATTACCTAGATGATAGAAAAAATGTCAGTCCATGAATTTACTTTAAATCAGTGCCCTCAGACATGAAGCAGAAGCAAGTCTAACCCTTATTAAAGGAGAGAGTAATGTCTTCTCTTCTTAGTCTCCCCAAATTCCTATAGTTTTCCTCTTAAAGGTAGCAGTTTGTGATAATTAAACCTACAGAGAAAGGAATCCCAAAATAAAAACCAATAGAAATAAGGGAAAACAGATTCATATGTGAGAAGATTTCACATACTGTAATTATCAGATGCAGACTATAAAATGATCATGATATTATAAAGAAAGAATAAACTTGAAAGTAGCTGGGAAGTAGAAGCTGCTATGCATCCCTTTATTACTCATTTCTGGCTTCACATTTTCCTCTCAAGATCAACTAAATTGATGAACTTGGGAAAATCATTGACCTCTCTTGGAATTAGTGATGTATTCCCTTTGGTACTGAATCCTTTATTGACTAAAAATAGGACTTCTAGATATGAACACATCTCTTATTGCACATGAGGCCGCTGTTGTTGTTGTTTATTGTTGTTGTTGTTGTTGTTGTTAGGTCCATCAAGTCAGCTTCCAACTCATAGCAACCCTGCGTACAACAGGCAAAACGCTATTGTCAGTGCGTCTCTGCTATTCACAGGATTTTCCACGATTGATTATTTTTTGGGAGCGGGTTGCCAAGTCCTTCTCCCAAAACTACAGCACCTGGTGTTGCCAGGTGGTCTCCCATCCAAGTACTAACCAGGTCCAACCCTGCTTAGCTTCTGAGATCTGACGGGATTGGACACCACAGTGGTACCGCTGCAGGCTTATGAGGCTGTTAGAGGCCTTTAAATAGAATGCAGTAGGTAACTACTCCTCATCCATGCAATAAACTTTTGTTGAGTACCTGTGGTGTTCTAGACATTGTGGTAAATGTTGCAGAAGAAACAGAGTAAAAGATACAAGTCTTAACAATTAGGAACTTAGAGGAGTTATAAATGCAACAACAATATAAGCATAAGTGCTCTAAGAGAGTAGAAGAGGAGGTATGTGAGTGATAGCTTCCTCAAAGAGACGCTGCCTGATCTCAGCCTCAAAGAAGGAAGGGTTAGATGGGTGAATGAGAGGTACATAGCACTCCAGCAAAGGGCAGTATGTGCAGAGCTCCAGAGGCATGGAAATACAGAATGCATTCAGAGCATGGTTAGAACATAGAATGCTACTAGGTTAGAATACATAACAAAAAAGAAGTGACATGCAAAAGTTTAGATTTCATCTGACAGCCAAAGTGAACCACCTTCAGACTTGAAGCAGGGATGTGGCACTGCCATGCTTTTGTTTTAGAATGATCCTTCTGAAACAAAGTAAAATACAGACTGGACAGAGGTGAGGTTGGAAGCAGGAAGAATAATTACCAGGTGTGCAGTTTCAGCAGGAAATGATGGCAGCCAGGACAAAGGCAATGCCAGTGAAGAGCAGGGAGGGGAAACATGGCTGACAGGTCTGTAGGAGTGAAGCTCATTCCTTTTCCCTTTAGAGAGCAGCCATGGGAAATAAAAACTCACACCTCAGGGAATACATTCTGTGGATGTAGGTTAACTGTGTGACAGTGTGGCTTAGGCTTACAGAGAAAATGGAATTATTACTCTAAACATTTTATTTCTCATTCAGAAGTTTTCCTGCAGGAGGAGTGGTAGTAGGGAGAGAGAGGAAGATAAGGAAGAAGGGAAAGAAGAGAAGAGAAGGAGGAAGAGAGCGAAAAGATGATCAGGTCTTAACCTTGCTGGGCACAAATAGGCCTGCCTCATGATTCTTGGTCTTGTTGATAAAAGTATTTTAAAACAGACCCAGAGAGGAACTTCAAGAAATTCCAGGATAATTTATTGGAGTTAGAGAGGAGAGCAGTGCCCTGAGCATCAAGGTGCCAGGGAAAAGGATGAACGGGGTGCAGAGAAAACTTTACCCTTGCTCTGTGAGGAGTCAGAAGGTAGACAGGCCTGTAACAAAGGAACTGGAGAAAGCTGAGAGGAGGCCTGGTCCTTGGGCCGAGCAAACTATGGTTAGGATGCTCTTCCAAAGAAAGAGACAGAGTCCAGATAAAGGGTACAGTAAGTTTTTAATAGGGTAAAAGTAGGAGATACACCTTGGATAGATAAAGGGGCCCATCAGAGAGGGGAGCCACAAGTCTTTGTTACCCCTGGTTTTATATCAGATTTCTAGTTGTGGCTTAGCCAGTATGACATGAATCCTGAGCGTGAAACTCAAGTTCAGCCTTTACTGGGTTGGCCATGGGGAATAATTAACCTTTGGTTTTAACTTCGTTTGTAGTAGGCTAAATGCTTACTCTGCTAGGCCTTGGATTCAGGATGTGCCTGTGATAGAAAGAAATAATACCTATCTGCATTATTACCAGTTTGCCTTTTAGCTGTTGGGCCAGGTTTTTATTATTAGTTTACCTTTCAACTTTTGGGTCAGTATTTATTATTAGCTTACCTTTTAGGTTTTTTGGCCAACTAAAAGTTTCCATGTTGAGTGATCTGTGGGCTTTTATCATTTATTGAAAGGAGAAAGCCAGTTTATCTTTAATGTGGCAGTAGAAGGCCAGGCTTGAAAGCAGTTGGGGAGATTTTTCCATTAAGCATCAGAAATCTGCCTCCTTCTTGACTTTACATTGGCCTTCTCTGGATTGCAAAACAGAAATTTTTCTTTTAACATAGGAGAGGTCTTGCCTCAAAGGACCTCCCACCTCTGTTCCCTCCACCAACCTGGTCTGGACTTGGAAAGCACCTGCTGTCGACACTTGTACAAAGTGTTACTGATTAGTGACTATGTCATTTGTTTTATAGGAAGCTGATATATTGATATTCAAATGGCTCAAATAGTGCCTGGGAAGCAGATGGCTACAGAGGACACCTTATTCCCTTTCTTCCTGTCCAGTATCCTCTTATCATTAAACAGATCTATTATAGATTTCCACACATGCACACCCCAAAAAAGAAAGATTGGCATCCTAACCTCTAGTACTTTAGAATGTAACCTTATTTTCAGAATTTGGAGATAGAATCTTTTTATAGAGCTATTCAACTTGAAATAAAGCCATTAAGTAGGCTGTAATCCAACATGGCTGATGTCCTTATTAAAAGAGGATATTTAGAGGCAGACACTCATAGAGGGAACACAGTGTGAAGAGACTGGGGGAAAAGGAGGACATCTATAAGACAAGCATAGAGGCCTGGAACAAATCCTTCCCTCACAGCCCTCAGAGGAACCAATCCTGCTGACATCTTGATTTCAGACAGCTAGACTCCAGAACTAAATAAGTATATTTCTGTTTTTAAGCCATGTAGTTAGTAGTACTTTGCTACAATAGCCCTATGAAACTAATATGGGGACTATAACTGAGCACAGAAATTCAAAGCATAAGAGAGAGGGGGCAAATAAGTACATGTGGGCCTGTAAGAACAACAGACCACATCTTGCCTGGCTTGCTTATCTCAGAGGCTAAGCAGTGTGGGGGTCTTGGCATGACTGGCAATGCCATTCATGGATATAATACGCATCTTCACATCTTCGGGGAAAATCAGTTAAATGTGCATGTTAGTTCCCTTTCTGTGGTTGCTTCTTGTATTTTTAACCAAATGAGCTAGCATAAAATAGATTTCATCCTGACCTATCTACTAGTTTAGTTTAAATATAAAAAGTGAGGTGGGTGTGGTAGTGCTCACCTACAAACACAGTGACTTCAGAGGTGGAGGCAGGAGGATCACAGGTTCGAGACCACAGTCAACTTGCATAACTTGGTAAGACCCTGTCTCAAGGAAAAAATTTAAAAATGGGTGGGTCGTGTAGCCCAATGGTAGACCACTTACAAAGTATTGCAAGGTCCTGAGTTCAATCCCCAAGTATTGCAAAAGAAAAATGTTAAAGTGAATTAGTTGTTGTTAGGTGCCATCGAGTCAGTAGCTGTATCATATGTACAATGGTGAAACACTATTGTCGTGCTTCTCTGCTATTCATAGGGTTTTCAGTGGCTGATTGTATTTTGGAAGTGGGTCCTGGTCCTTCTCCCAAGCCTACAGCACCTGGTATTCACAGGTGATTTCCCATCCAAGTACTAACCAGGCCCGACCCTGCTTAGCTTCTGAGATCTGATGGGATCGGATGCCGCAGGCCTGCGGCTGCAGGCAAAGTGAATTAGTAGTATGTCTATATTCACCAAGGTTTTATAATTCAATAAAAATTAAGGGATGCTCTATCCATGGAGCATTTTACTAGTGCCTTGATGACTATTACAGACTTTATATGCAGTAAAGAGTGGTATTACTCTATGACTGGACTTCCTACATAAAGTTCCATGTTAGCCCAATACTTACTTGATAAATTTGCTAGGACTTGTGCAGACAATATTAAATTATTTGTTTCTCTTCAAGCAAAGGACCACATATAATGATGGTGGCAACTCAGTTATACAAATGAATGAATCATTAAAGGGATGAATGAACGAATTATCTTTAAAAGAAAATGGCTGTAATGGCAGTAAAAGCCTTTACAAAATAGTCAGATGCCATCAAAGATAATGTTTTATTATCTGCCTTTCATTTAATTTTAGCCTTCACAGGGGAATTTTTCCATTTTATGGTAACTAGGCAACCTGTTATTTTGAATCACTTAGTGCAGGCTTTGCACAGTATGGATGCTCAATAAATCCATTTTGATTAATGAGCAATTTATAACAACACTGGAAAAGACTGTTTCCAATCTTGTTGAAATAGAATGGATGATCTCTGATAAAAAAGGACACATTTAATAGCTACATGCCAGGATAGTGTGGGTCTTGGTTACCTCTATTCAATTTGCTAATGTGCTTACTGGACCGTAGTCAACCTGAAATGGAAGCATCATCTGGTGAATAATCCTCCACACCCCACTACACCCTCCCAAACCTCTGAAATAGGTAGGAGCGTGAGGGTGATTCTGTAACTTCCTTATAACTAAATGTTTTTGAGATAGTGAAGCTTCCTTAATTCTAATGCCAAAGTTTTGAAATAAAAGAATTCCAACTGGACTCAGACAAACGTTTACCTTTGCTAAGTGAGTGAATAGTGTCAACATGATTTTGGTGGGTATGTTTAACTCATTTAAAAGAGCAAACTATTTTTAAAGTCCTTGAAAGCATTCTTTTACATTCAAATATTGGTCTTTCTGATAAGAAGCATTTTTATCAAACAGCAATTATTTATTTGGCATTTGCTCTGTGCTCAGTGCTTTCTTAGCCATTTATTAAAGCAGATATCTGTATGGTAAATTGGTATCCTAGTGCTGGTTCATGGGTCAGAAGGGGCATAGAGAGAAAACTCTGGCAGCTGTACCTGCAGTGAAATCCTAGTATATTAACTACCTGCTTTATTCATATGGATGGTTTATAGTAAGGTATGACAATGTGCTCAAAACGATGGAAGTCTGCTATTATTCGAAAAGTGACAGTCTAAGCAAAAAGAAAATTATACTCCCCCCCAGTTTGACTTATACTGTAGATAAATTAACATAAATCATAGACTAAGATTTCTAAGAATACAATGACCACTTGCTAAGTTAATGTGGCAATGTAGGCCTTTTATGATGTATAGATATATTAAGGAACTAAATTTTTCCTATAATGTCAGAGTATGTATAGTAATATGGGAAAATTTATTGATTTATAAATTCATGCCTATCAAATTTGAGTAGCTCCTCCATGCTGCTTCACATTCAACCTTTCCTCTCCTTTACTCTCCTCAAACCTTAGGTACTTTTCTTACAATTTCTCATAGTCTCAGTAGCTGGTCTCATATTTTAACTTATAAAGAAAATAGAAGCAAACAGGTGGAACTTTATTACTGTTCTCCACTCAGTGTACAAAATGACTATTCTGTACTCGTCCTCTTCCCATCCCTCCTGTTAAAATAGATTAGGTTTTTCACTTCCTGCCCAAGGTTGTCTCCATTCTCCATGCTCCATGCCTCTGCCTTCTTGGGAATTTGATTCATGCATTCTTCTTCTCTCCTGTTTGTGTCCATCCATCCATCCATCCATCCATCCATCCATCCATCCTTACATACATACAAACATACATGCACTCTCTACTGAATATCTCCACTTGTATGTCTCAAAGACACCTCAACTCTAATATATCCAAAACTAAACTTTCATATCTTTTCCCCAAAACCTGTTCTTCATGCCATGTTCCTTATTTTAGTAAACAACCTAATCATTCATCTAACTGCAGAAACCTGAGTGTCTTTCTTTCCATCTGCCTATTCATCAACTCCCATGCTCAATCACCAGATGTGGTGATTTTCAAGTGGAATAGGTAATAGGGTGAGGATAATTCTTTATGTACCATGATGTCTAACTGTCCCTCAAATCTATTTGCCTCTTTTAATCTTTATCCTCTGTAATCACTCTTCTAGATTATTTTAATAGCTTCCAATTGTTCTATTTGCCTTCCTTAAATTTATTATTCACATTGCAGCCAAAGTAATTGTAACAAGTACAGAACTGATTGAATCACTTGCTTGATTAAAACCTTTTAGTGCCTTGCCACCTGCTCTTAGAAAAATGACTGAGGTCTTTAATAATATTTGATAATCCTTTGATTTTTTTGTTGTTAGTTTTTTTGGGACCTCTATGTCTCACCATTCTCTACCTTGTCATATTGTCCTTTTAGTTATTTTAAGTTCTCTAATAGGGGTAAATATCTACCTACCTATGAGCCTTGCATGCCTAAACATTCTGCCCATACTACCCCTCTTCCTCCTTCTTCCCCCAAGTGAGTAACTTATATTATTCCTCAGGGAAAACCGCTGTGGGCACTAACACAGACCTCTGCTTCAGAATAAGTGTATAAATGCCTCTATATTCTACTCTTATGGGGACTTCTAATTTTCCTTTGTTTGATATGTCTTACCTTGTTTTGAGGTTATTTATTTTAATAACTGTTTCAGACATTTCCCTTCTTTATTTCAAAATCTTGCCGTTTAACATCGCAGCCCTAACTTCTAGCAAAATCCCTGCCACCTTAAAGACATTCATTAGGAGAAACAATAGCTAATGTTATTGAATACTTCGTGCATATTAACTTGTTTAATCTTAAGCTAATTTGTGAGAGAGTATTATCATTTCCATTTTATAGATAAGAGAATCAAGTCAGAGAAAGGTTTGGAACTTGATAGAAAATGAAAGTGTTGGAATTTGAATACAGAAATAGCCAGGCATCCTGACTCACAACAACTTGACAGGTGGAGGGAAGAGGATTTTGAGTTCAAGATTAGAGGCAGCCTGTACAACTAAACGAGACCCTATCTTAAAATTTAAAAATTAAAATAAAAATTAAAAAGGAGGTAAGGGTGCAGCTCAGTGCTAGAACACTTGCCAAGCATAAGCAAATTCCTAGATACAAGCTGTGAGTACTGGGGGTGGAGGGAAGAATGTTTGGCTCTAGAGACTACATTCTTAACCATATTTGCAATTAATTAATTAGTTGGTTAATTATTCCATTAGTAAAGCATGTAATTTTGAGATATTTTTGGAATATAGCAGGATAAGTCTTGAACCTTTCCTTTCAAAGAAAACAGGAAGCTTGGGAAACTTATTTATTGGTTTATGGGATAAACCTATATTGTGCCCATCTGTGCAGTGTTTCTAGGGAAACATTCTAATCAATCTAATAAAATACGTGGGTGAATTGGAGACAACTCAAAAGTCAAAGTTAGTAATAATGATACATTCGAAGAGTAGGGTCATGTATAGTCATTAAAATTTTTCAAATAATATTTAATTATATAGGTTTTCATAATGGCACAAAATCACCTTAAATAAATATCTGTTGAATGAAAGAATGAGTATTTAGCATAAGATACAAATTGAGGGCTGGGGTTTAGCTCAGTTGGTGGAGTGCTAGCTCTGGGCACTCTGAAGTTCTGGGTTCAATCCCCAGCACTGCAAAAATGGGAGAAGGACCTGGCAGCCCACTCCCAAAAACAATCCTGAAACAATCAGTAATTCAAAACCCTATGAATAGCAAAGAAGCACTGACATAGTGCTGGGCATGGGACAGTGTCAGGGAGTGTTTCTTTCTGTTGTACACAAAGTCCCTCTCAGTTGTACCTGACTCGATGGTATCTAACAAGAACAACAAGTTTATTTTAAAACTAATATGTGTATGTGCATAGGAAAAATAGACTAGAAAGGTATAGGACTATCTGTAAATATTAGGATTACATGTGATTCTTACTTTTTTATACCCTTTATATTATTCAAATTTTCTGTAGTTAATTTATATTATTTTGAATCAGTAAGTAATTAAGAATAACTTATCCATTCACAAAGATAGATTATACCAAACAGTTGGCATCTAATTAATGTTAAGTATGTAGAAGATTTTCTTCTTTGAAGTTAAATACACTAAGGATAAATGCTGTCTATAAAATACTAAGACTTCTGCGATAATACTTCATCTATTGAAGATACAGATTTTTAGCCACTATTTTTGCTCATATTTCAGAATAATTTATTTATATATAAACACACAAAATTGTACTATTAATTTAGTACCTTGTGATGCTTACATATGTGTATACGCCATATAATCAGGTTTAATATGTCTGTCTTCACCTAACATTTATCACTTCTTTATGGCAAAATTAGTCAAAATACTTTCTTCTAACTTTCTTTTAACTTTTTGAGATATACCATGCACAATAGTTTTCTATATAGTATATTTTAAGAATATTTTCTTTTTTCTTTTTATTTATTTTTTAATCAGTAGTCTATTTACTTAGTGTTCAACTTAATGGGTTTCGTTAGGACATTTACATCCATGCATCTCATTGTACAGTGCTCATGCTCACCTGCCATGACCTGCCTCCCCTGCACAGATTCCCCTTCTCCCCACCAATGTTCCTTCTGCTTCCACATCTTGTTTGTGTGTGTGTGTGTGTGTGTGTGTGTGTGTGTGT
>VMDO01014384.1:23754-54910 GCA_007922755.1 Pedetes capensis | reverse complement strand
GACAGATCTTGAAATGTCTTTTTTGATGATGAATGCAACCCCATTTCTCTTTAGTTTATCATTCCCAGCATAGTAGACCATATGACTGACTGACTCAAAATGGCCTATGCCAGTCCATTTTAGCTCACTGATGCCTAGAATGTCAATGTTTATGCGATCCATTTCTCTTTTAACAATTTCTAACTTGCCTAGATTCATAGGAATACTTGCCAGTAAATTCTATGCAGATGTTCCAAAATCTGAAAAACTTTAAAATGTGAAACATACTTCTTATCTCAAGCGTTTTGGATAAAGGATACTCAGGCTGCATTAAAATAAATAACAGTGAGCTTAATTTTTTTTTAGATAACATAAATTGGGAATATAATGCTTACTTTTCATAAACTAAGAGGTTATCTTTTGGACTGTCTGATGTGACTGAATTTCTTTATTGGAAACCACTGGAAACAGTATGTTTCTAGTAGCCTGGCCTTCATTGTGACCCTTCTCATATAATTCAATTTTTGTCTTCAGATATTGCCTCACACACATTTTGCATTTTAACTAGACTGATCTTGTTCTCTGAAGTATTATGTTGTACTCTGAACATTAACTACTTTCCCTGTTTGGAATGCTTTTTATCTCTTTTCCACTTGTGACAGTTTGCTTGTGCATTGCTGTGGCAAAATACCTGACAGCCCGGCATGGTGGCCCATGCCTGTGATTCCAGCAACTCGGGAGGTAGAGCCAGGAGGGTCACAAGTTCGAGGCTAGAGGTAGCCTGCATAACTTAGCCAGACCTTGTCTCAAAAAGTAAAAAATGGGCTGTGGGTGCAGCTCAGTGGTGGAGTGCTTGCAAAGCATATGCAAGGCCTTGGGTTCAACATCCCCAGTACTACAAACAAACAACTGACGGAAACAAACTTATGAGAGGAATGATTATTGGGGCTCATAGTTAGAGGATTTCAGTCCATAGATGCCAGTTAGGCCTGGCAGTGAGGCAGGTGGCTTGGGCCTGTGGCAGTGGACCTCACACGTCATGATGGATCAAGAGCAGATAGAGCTATTGGATTGGAGACTGACCTAAAACCTCCAGAGGCTCTCCCTCCATTGATCTGCTTCTGCCAAGCTAGGACTCTATTTCCAAAGTGCTATGTTATTATTGTTGTTAGATGCCATTAAGTCGGGTCCAGTTTATAGCGACCTTATGTACAACAGAATGAAACCCTCCCAGACACTGACATTCAAACACAGGGCCTCAGCATGCACAGAGCAGCACTCTGTCAACTGGGCTAAACCCCAGCCTCTCAGAACAGTGCCACCAGGTGAACACCAAACATTCAAACACATGACCTTTCAGGGACATTTAAGATTCAGGCCATAGCACCACTCATTCAAATATTTTTAATGTTTTGGTTAGATAACATTATCTGTAGTGCCACTCCCTCTCCTGTATCCATGATAAACTTTTCTAATTAGTCACAACATTCTTTTCTACTAACTTAGACCTATTCCAGAGTCTCTCTTAGTAAAACCTTGTAGACAGCCTTAAATTTTGGTGTGTGAACTGAAACCTGTATTCTTCAAAACATAATTCATGTCCTACCTTTTGAAATGAAAAATTTTCCTAATTATGCTTTGTTTCTGCCTGCCTGCCTGCCTGCCTGCCTTCCCTCCCCCTCACTCCCTTCCTCCTTCCCTCCCTTTTTCTTTCTTTTTTCTTTCTGCTTTTTCTTTGTTCTTTCCTTTTTTTACTATATTAGGGTTGAATCCAGGACCAATATTTCTCCCTCCCCATCCCTCACTTCCTCCCTCCCTCCCCACCCTTTCTTTTCCAGTACTGGAGGGTTGAATCCAAGGCTTCATGCATACTTTTGCAGGTACTCTACCACTGAGCTACACCCCAGCCCATTTTTTACTTTTTACTTTGAGACAGTGTCTCATTAAGTTATACAGACTTCCTCTGATCTTGAATTTACGGTCCTGCTTCAGCCTCCTGAGACATTGGGATTATAGGTGTGTGTCACAGGACTCAATTTAACTTCTATATTTTATCCTTTAGTTATTTACTGTTATCTTCTAATGCAAAATAAGTTTTTTGAGAACAAGGATTCTTACCCATGTTTTAAAATCTTTTAATATTGATTTATAGTGCATTAGATTATATATGGCATTTATTATTGCTGTGGCCTGCACTAGTACCACCCTGATATCTGATCCTGTCAGCACTCAGAAGCTAAGTAGGGTCACACCTGATTAATATTTGGTTGGGAGACCGCTTGGGAACACCAGGTGCTATAGGCGTGGGGAAAGGACCTAGCAGTCCACTCCCAAAAAACAATCAGCCATTGAAAACTCTATGAGTAGCAGAGAGGCACTGACAATTGTGCTGGGCATGGCACAGTGTCAGGTAGTTATTCATCTGTTGTATATATGGTTGTGTGAGTTGGACCTGATTCGACCACACCTAACAACAACATTATTTCTTTGAGAGAATATTAATGTTCTGATTATTGAAATCAGTATATGGAAACAATGTAATTAGCAACCACATAAACTACTACTAATATACATACACACGCTCTCACACACATTTTTTTTTTTTTTTTTGAGAGTCTTATTTTATAATCCAAGCTTTTCTGGAACTCGATATTTAGCCCAGTTGGCTGTGACCTCATCTCAGCTTCCTGAGTTCTAGGATTACAGGTCTGTGCCACCACACCTGGGTCTACGAAAAGTAATTTTAAAAAGTCTGTCACAAATTTGTGGTTTTATGTCTTTTGACTTAGATTAGTTTTTATAATGTTTTAGTGATACTGAATTTATACTCTAATTTATCGCAGAATACTTTTATGAATTATTCCTTTATAATTGATGTGTATTTTCTTTGAATCATGTGAATGATTCAAACATTTAATAATGTAAAGTTATTTGAAAAAGTAGACCTGTGAATTAGATGTTGATTTAGGACCTCTCAAAGTATATATGGCAATGAAAGCAATATCTTTGTTTTATTTAGAATATTTCCTTATTTTAGGAAGATATAGAGTTAAGTTTTTCCAAATAGATCAGATTTATCCTAAGGAAATAACTGGACAAGGCACAAAGATGTGTATATATGGGAGATGCAGAAAGGGGTGTAAATGGTGTTCAGCTTTGTTAAATGCCTCTGAAATGTCCAGATAAGTTAAGAACATTATCTGTTCTTACCTAAGTGGAAGTCCTTGGTAAGCTATGAGATACATTTTAGTGGGTAGCACATGACAAACAGGAATGACTAAGTGAAGACAAGGAGTTTAAATTAACATCTCACTAAGCTTGTTTGTGAAGGGAAGGAAAACATGTTGAATCCGGGATTGTTTATTTAAAATAAAAGTAACCATGAAAGTATTTTGATAGTTGTTATAGGTAAAGGTGAGAGAGAGGAAATGAGTGTAATAAGGCTCCTGAGTCAATTGGCGTCAATGGATGTAGTATACAAATGGAGGGATTAGTTGTTGACTGCAGGGCATGTGTTCCTCTGGTACAGATAAGGGAGGTCCAATTGAGAGTATTTCATATAAGGGCCTAATATTAACTAATATAACCCATTGGCCTCATACTTTTTTAAAAATGTATTTATCAAGGGCACCATAATAAGACATAGGAATGCATTTGAAAATATAATCATAAAATGTCACCTAGGATATCTGGTACGGGCTGGGATTTAGCTCAGTTGGTAGAGCACTGCGCTGCAGTCTCTGAGGTCCCGAGTTCAATTCCCGGCACCACAAAAATGGGAGAACGGCCTGGCAATCCACTCCCAAGGCAATCCCGAAACAGTCAGCCATTGAAAACCCTATGAGGGTCACTAAGAGTCGGATACCGACTTGACAGCACCTAACAACGTAGCAAGGATATCTGGTAAAAAAAAAAAAAAAAAAAAAAAGCAGATTCTAAGGCCTTTCCTTTGAAAATTCTGATTCAGTGTATCTGAAATAGATAAGAGGAATTCCAGGAAGATAGTAACACAAAGCCATCTGTTTATTGAAACACTACAACAAATTCAGACAATACCAAGACACCCTCTCGAAACAACTATGTAACATGGTGTAGTACTGAAAGGAAGGTCATGTAAAGCACTTTGTGCAGTGCCTGACATCCAGTAAATGGTAAATTTTATAGTTTTTATATTTCTTGTTTTTTTGAAGACTAAATATTTCATATTTCTACTGGTTAATATGCTTAGGCATGGGAGAAGGATGTGGAAATCCACTCCCAAAGCAATCCTGAAATAATCAGCCATTGAAAACCCTAGGAGGGTGACTATGAGTTGGACCCCACCCGACTCCATAGCACCTAACAACACAACAATATGCTTAAGTAGCATTTTGGAGTGAAATGCTGAGTGTTGAGAATGCACGTGTGCAAGCTGTAATTTGTGCTTTTATCCCACAGGATTTTCTCTCTTCTCTCAGCAATACTACATTTGGGTAATATATGCTATAAAAAGAAGACATACCGGGATGACTCCATCGATATCTGTAATCCTGAAGTTCTACCTGTTGTTTCAGAATTACTAGAAGTGAGTGATTACATTTTCAGTTGTCATTTCAAATATTGGGTAACTTCTTATTTTTTATTTTGTGCCACTATCTTATACATGTAAGTGGGTTAAGGCTTTTTATTAGTAATGATTTTATTAGCTACTGTTTTTTAGTATTTCTAGAACATGGAGTTTCTACTGACATCTACTTTATTTTGCTATTAAGTGTGCCAGGATCTTTAGATTTGTGTTTTTTCCCCCTCCTCCACTTGCCCTACGTATCCATAAATTCTCTGTTCGTTGGATAGGATAAATATTTCAACTCTAGCTTATATAATGTTTTGGGACCATGCTAACTTTGTTCTTTTCATATTTTGAGATTTCTTCTCATACTAAGGTTTTGGTTAGATCATTTTACCTAAAGATGGTGTGAATCTGGGTGGATGCAGAGAAAAAGGTACTGCTTTTTTTTTTTTTTTCTTACTAGGTTACTTAAAAGTCCTCATCCCTTGCTATGCTTCTTCTCACATCAAGATCTGTTTTAATTTATTCTTTCTTCCTGAAGTGATGATTTGTCAGGTTTTCCCAGCTAATTCCTCATTTTCCAGATTCACCCCATCAGCTGGGGTATTGTTTCTTTTAGGCTCTCTTATCTGGCAGATCAAGCAAGTATGTATGTACCTTCTAGCCTGTGTATATATTCACATATCTATAAATATTTCTATATATAACCATCTGGAGCTATGTAAAATTAAACATGGCTTCATACTGATGTGTCTAAAAATCCATTCCCACATACATCATTTTATCTTCTTTCCCTTGTGTGTCTATAAACTCTCACACCAACAATGTGAATTGTTCGCCTACAGTGTACATTTATACTAGTGTCAGAATTGTTAACCTGTACTCCTGTGGTAAATTACTTTCTTAATTACAGTATGCTTATGGATAGTCCCTTTTTGCCTTCATTCCATTCATTTACAAAGTTGCTTAAATCTTCTCCTTTTTCTTCAACCCCTTTTGATATTGTTCTGTATATTTGTTATACAGTTAGTAGAGTCTTTTATGTTTGTATTCCTTCTTATATCCTTTACTGCCTTAAATCATTTTTAAAATTTGTATACAATAAGGTAAACTTATACTGAATGAGTTTTGACAAGTGCACAAAATTGTGTGTCTACTATTATAGTATTATACATAACAGTTTCATTTGCTATCAGACTTCTCTGTACTTTACTTGTTCAACTCCTCCCCCAAGCTGCTGACAGCCAGTGATCCTTTTACTGGCTGCATAGATTTTCCCTTTGCTGAATGTAATATAATTGGAGCCATACAGTATATGGCATTTTCATATCAACTGATTTTATTTGGCAGTATGCATTTAAGATGCATCTATGTCCTTTTGCATTTGATAATGTATTTTTTGTATCTTTGGGTAATATTTCCATTCTATAGGCATACTAGTTTGTTTACCCATTCATTTATCGAAGAACATCTTGCTTGTTTCTAGTTTTTGGCAATTATGAATAGCTTTCTTTGCTTCTTAAAAATTAAAATATTACCCATATTTACCAAACTTGCAAATCAGTTCATAGACCAGTTCATGAAGTTAACTTATTAAGTATTCTAAACCGACTCCCTATGCATTGAAGCATTTGCTTTTTTTTTTTCTTCTTTTGTGGTACTGAGGGATTGAACCCAAGGCACTGCACCACTGAGCTGCATCCCCATCCCCCTTTTTATTATTTTGAGATGGGCTGGCTAAATTAGACAGGCTACTTCTGATCTTGAACTCATGATTCTTTTACCTCTGCTTCCCTAGTTGTTAGGATCATAGGAGTATACCATGTTGATTGGCATATTTGCTTCTAATTGGTAAAATTTAGTTTAGGTTTTATAGCATAAAGTTAATTGTTTACTAGTTTTTGTCCATTATAAGGCTGCAGTGCTCTTTGAGAGCAGTGAATACCCTTTCTTATTTAGCTAATTGCCCAATATTTATTTTTTTCTCTTCATGTGACTGGGCATTATTAACTTTAGTGGAATGATATCCTGGCAGAAGGGGCAGGAGAAGGGGGTACCTTGAATTGGAAGTAGACTCATTCTTGAGAACAAATTACCACCAGAAGATGGACTGTAGGGTCTGAAGGTTGATATTTTGAAGGTAAAGAAGGTCATAGCACAAATGGTTTTTCTGTTAGGCCCTTCAGGTAATATTGTAGTCAAGCTCTAGGTATTATGATAACATAGGACAGGCAGGTGGCCCTATTTTAAGTCTAGGCATTCAATAAGTATCAAGGCTTCTGGTTCTAGTGTAGCATTTTATTTATTTATTTATGGTGAGAGAGCAGTAGTTCAGGAAGCTTAAAAAGGTACCTCAGCTGGGTGTGGTGACACATTCCTGTAATACCACTGTTCAGGAAGTTAAGACAGGAGAATTATGAGTTCAAGGCCAACTTGGGCTACATAGTGAGTCCCTGTCTCAAAACAAAAACAAAAACAAAAACAAACAAAAAAACCAAACAATTGGTAAGAAAGGAGAAATCCAATTCTGAGAATTTGGCTTACCAGTATCAGTGTTAGATCAGTGACAAATGTGATTTCATAGCATATCTCACTGTCAGACCTAAGCTTCTTAAATTCTTTCTTGTGTATAATTTGGACTGGTTCTAGGAGTGAGGTTTGGTACTAAATAGAAAGAAAAAAGCTTGGAGGTTCAGAAACTAGAGAAGATACCAACTGTGGCATCCTATCGATAATTCTTAGAAATTATTATTTTTTTTGGGAGGGGGGACAGGTTCTCACTATGTAGCCCAGGCTATCCTTGAATTCATGATCTTCCTGCCTTGGCCTCCCAAATGATGGGATTGCAGTCATACACCACCACACCTGGCCTTTTAGAAATTATTTTTAAAATTTGTTACTGCTAGTTGATTAAGATTGATGAAAATAATTTAAACCCTAAGGCTTTAGTTGAGATAAAGTATAAAGAGAGGCACAATAATTGGTTTAACTAGACTTTAAACATTTTAGTTAAAATTTAATAAATTCTCTTCTTTTCCATAGTGATTCAGTACGATGATAATTAAGGTTTAATTTTGAAGAGCAATTTTTAAAAGTTAGTGACTTAATTGTATTTATTTTTTCCAGTTTTTTTTTTTCCTTTTTTGTAGTTATCACAAGCACTAGTGAATGTTTTGAGTCTTTTATGAAAACCTATTTGGATGGACACTTGTGAAATTAAATGAAAAGTGAACAGCCTTTCCTAGATTAATTTTTGGTAATTATGGATGATATTTTTGTTGTGAGATTTTAGAATCATCACTGTTGCCAAAAACCTTTCACTTTTTAGCAGATTTATGTATTCTGAGTATATTTTAACATCTGTTGAAACAGTGCAAAGAATGAGTGTACATATTGTATTCTTAATTAGAAATATGAGATATTCATTATTGCTTTTTTATATTAGTGAAGTTAAAAATTTTTTTAAATGTTATACTCTACTTGCTGAAAGTGAAGAGGATTTGAAACCTTTACTGATGAAGATCAAAGAACATAGCCTTCAGTATGGAATGCTCCTCAAAATCAGCGAAACAAAAATCCTTACAACTGGGTTAATAAACAACTTCATAATAAATGGAGAAAAGATTGAGGTTGTCCAGGATTTTGCTTTCTTTGGTTCTGCAATCAATTCCTGTTGAAGCAGCAGTCAGGAAATCAAAAGATGCATTGCATTGGGAAAAGCTGTAGCAAAAGACTTCTTTAAAGTGTTGAAAAGTGAACACATTACATTGAAGACGAAGATGTGGCAGAGTCATGCCATGTTATTTTCAGTCGCATCATATGGTTGTGAAAGCTGGACATTGACTAAGGGAGACAGGAGAGGAATTAATGCTTTTGAATCATAGTGCTAGAGATAAATATTGAACATGCTTTGAACTGCCAAAAGAACCAGCAGGTCTGTCCTAGAAGAAGTGCAACCAGAGTGCTCCTTGGAAACAAGGATGCTAGATTGCGTCTTATGTATTTTGGACATGTTGTCAGGAGGGACCAATCCCTGGAGAAGGACATGATGTTTGGGAGAATGGCAGGTCAACAAAAAAAAGGAAAACCCTCCACTAGATAGATTGACAGAGTGTCTGCAACAATGGGTTTAAACATAAATAAGATCATGTGCCTAGCACAGAATCAGGGAGTGTTTCATTCTGTTGTTCATAGGGTCACTATGAGTCGGACCCAACTCAGCGGCACCTAACAACAACAATATCTGAAAATATTTAGAAAATTACAAAAGTCGCTAATTGAAATGTGAATTCAGTAATGTTTTCTTTAGGATGTTTACCAAATATAATAAGCAAGATTCATGTGCTTTGCTTTTTTGTGTACAGGTATAGGTCTATGTACAGTCTTTGTTAGATTTTAGTCCCAGAATCAAGCCAATCCCTTAAAATGAATTAGATAGTTTTTCATTCTTTTTCTTCTGTTTTCTGCATAAAATACCCAAGAATAAACCTAACCAAGGAACTGAAAGACCTCTACACTGAAAACTTTAAAAACACTAATGAAAGAGATTGAAGAAGACACCAGAAGGTGGAAAGATCTCCTATGCTCATGGATTGAAAGAATTAATTTTGTGAAAATGGCTATATTACTGAAAGCAATATACAGATTTAATGCAATCCCCATCAAAATCCCAATGACATTCTTCACAGAAATAAAATAATCCAAAAATTCATGTGGAAATTCAAAGACCCCAAATTGTAAAGGAATCCTGAGCAGAAAAGAACAATACAGAAGGCATCGTAATTTCTGATTTCAAATTATACTACAAAGGTATAGTAACAAAACTGCATGATACTGGCACAAAAACAGACATGTAGACCAATGGAACAGAATAGAGGATCCAGAAGTAAACCCATGCAACTACAGCCACCTGATATTTGACAAAGGAATCAAAAATATAAGTTGGAGAAAGGACACCTTTTTCAACAAATGATGCTGCGAAAACTGGATATCCTCATGCAGAAGACTGAAATTAGATCCCTCTCTCTCACCTGTACAAAAATCAGTTCAGAGTGGATCAAAAATCTTAATGTAAAACATGAAACTTTGAAACTCTAGAGGAAAACATAGGGGAAACACTTCAAGACATAGACATAGGCATAGGCAAGGACTTTCTGATTGGGATCCCAAAAGCATAACAAACAATAGCAAGAATTGACAAATGGGATTGCATGAAAGTAAAAACCTTTTGAACAGCAAAGGACACAATTACCAGAGTGAAGAGAGAGCCTACAGAATGGGAGATCTTTGTCAGCTATACATCAGACAGGGAATTAATATCTAGAATATGTAAAGAACCCCCAAAAAGGACCAAAAAAGCAAAATATCCAGTCAAGCAATGGGCAAAAGAACTGAACAGAAACTTCTCAAAAGAAGAAATACAAATGGCCAATAGTCATGTTAAAACATGTTCAATGCTGATTTATATATTGCAGATTCTTCTTTTTAACTGTTATGTAAGATACTATTATATGAATAAAACATCATTTTTGAGTCTACAGCATGGCCTTATACATGCTAAGCATATGCTCTACTATTTAACTACAATGCCCAGCTGTCTTTAAATGTTTACTTTCAGTAGTTGTAGACATGTATCTCATAATACATCATTGGTTTTTATCATGTGTTTTTTCTTAGCTTTCTTAGTTTTGCCATTTTTCTGAAATGTATTATTTATATTTTTCACAGTATCTTAACTATATCTAAAATGAAGTTTTGTATTAAACTTTGTTCACTTTTCATTTTATTGTATTTTGTACAATGTACCTCAAATTATTTCTAGTTTGTGGAATTTAGAATTGAGCAATGGATACTCTGGAATAAGGTTTATGTATTTTTCATGGTATTATATTTGCCAGATACTTTTGCACTCAATGTAGTTTGAAGTCATTCTTTAAACACTAATTGACAATTTATGAATTTATAAATTGACAATGCATTGACATTAGTTCCTATTTATGTATTTTATAACTCTACCTTTCTAATTTTTTTTGCTTGACATATTATTATATTGTCTATTTAAAATTTGTTTATAGGAGTTCGGCAATATCCCATAAACCTGAAATGTGTACATAATAAACTGGTAGTTCCATTTTTAGGTTGGTTCGTCACAGAAACTTTTAAACTCATATGCAAGAATATTCATTGCAGTATATTTTCTAAGTGTGCAGAATTGTAAATAGTTTAAATATGATTATAAATAGTATAAGTAGGAGAGTGGATTATATACTGTGGTATATTTATATGTTGAGGTACTATCTAATAGTTAAAATGAATAGGATTCATCTAAGTTAGGGTAAGGGGGCAAGGGAACATGAGCAATGAACAATGAAATGCATGTATGGAAATGTCATAATGAGACCCATTAAGTTGTACATTAAAATTACCAATAATAAAAAGAAACAAATTAGAATAAAAATTACCCACATAGTTAGATCTCAAAAACAATAAGCCTAGCTGGGTGTGGAGGTACATGCCTGTAATCTCAGTGGCTCAGGAGGTGGAGGCAGGAGGATCGCAAGTTTGAGACCAGAGGTGGTCTGTGTAATTTAGTGAGACCCTGTCTCAAAAAAGTAAAAAAAAAAAAAAAGGCTTGGGGTGCAACTCAGTGGTCCAGCACTTGCAGAGCATGCAAGTTCGAGGCCCTGGGTTCAACCCCCAGTACCACAAAACAAAAACAAAAAACAATAAGCCTAAACACCATAGACCAACTGGTCCTAACAGATGTCTACAGAATATTCCGTCCATCAGATGTGGAATACACATTCTTCTCATCACCACATGAAACTTTTTCTAAAAGTGACCACATTTTAGTTCACAAAAAACAACCTGAACAAGTACAAAAAAATTGAAATCATCCCGTGCCTTATCAGATCACAGTGGAATAAAGCTACAACTCAAAAGCAAGTAAAATTACAAAAATGTTATAAATATATGGAGGTTAAATAACACATTTCTGAATGATCAGTGGATCATCGAAGGAATCAAAAAGAAATAAAGTTCCTGAAATCAAGTGATAATGAAAACACAATTTACCAAAATCTATGGGATACTACAAAGGCAATTCTATGAGGGAAGTTCATAGCCATGAGTGCCTTCATCAACAAGTTAGGGAAGGCTCTATTAAATAACTTAGTGATACACCTCAAGGCACTAGAAAGCCAACAAGCCCACCTCAAAAGGCGTATGTAGAAAGAAAGAACTGTGGTGATGGCTGAAATGTATGAAATAAACATTAGAAGGTCAATACAAAAAGTAATGAAACTAAGCTGGTTCTTCAAAAGGATTAATGAAATTGATACTCCCTTAGACTCACCAAAAGAAAGAGAGAAAAGGGTCAAATAAATAAAATCAGAAAGGAAAAAGGGGGACATAACAACTGATACCAGTGAAATACAGAAGATCATCAAAGCCTGCTTTGAGAAATTATACTCCCCCAAAATGAAAATACTGAAGAAATGGATAAATTCTTTAATACTTATGACTTGCCAAAACTAAATCCTAAGGACATAAGCAACTTAAACAACTATATCAACCAATGAAATAGAGGCAATAATAAAAAGCCTCCCAGCAAAAAGTCCAGATCCTACAAGTGCACAGCTGAATTCTGTCAAACCTTTAAATAAGAATTAATGTCTATCCTCTTCACACTATTTCGTAAAATAGAAAGGGAAGATATACTTCCAAATTCATTCTATGAAGCTAGCCTCACCCTGATACCAAAACAAGGACACTACAGATAAAGAGAATTATAGACTAATTTCCCTGATTAACATTGACACAAATATCCTCAATGAATTTCTTGCAAACTGAATACAGCAGCACACAAAAAAGATTATACACCATGATCAGGTGGTTCAACATACGTAAATAATTTAATGTAATTCAACAAATCAAGAGACTGGCATACAGAAGTCGCATGATCATCTCAATTGATGCTGAGAAGGCCTGCAACAAAGTTCAACATCCCTCCATGATAAAAGTCCTGAAGAAACTGGGCATAGGCAGAACGTATCTCAACATCATAAAGGCTATCTGTGATAAACCTATAGCCAACATCATATTAAGTGGGGAAAAATGGAAAGCATTCCTCTATGATCAGGAACAAGATAACGATATCCACTCTCTCTTCTCTTACTCAATACCATGATTGAAGTCCTAGCTAGAGCAATTAGGCAAGAAAAAGAAAGACTAGGAATACAAATAGGTAAAGAAGTGGTCAAACTGTCCCTGTTTGTAGATGACATGATCCTATAACTAAAGGACCCTAAAAATTCTACTAGAAAACTCGTAGAGATAATTAGCTCCTTCAGAAAAGTAGCAGGATAAATAAAAGTAATACTCACAAACCAATAGCCATCTTTTATAACTTCAGGGAGCAGAAAGAGAATGAAGTCAAAACAATAATCCTATTCACAATATCCCACCAAAAAATTAAATATTTAGGAATTAATCTAACCAAAGAGGCTAAAGAACTCTGCAATGCAAACTTCAAAACATTAAAGAAATAACAGAAGATACTAGAAGATGGAAGAACCTTCCTTGTTCATGGGTTGGAAGAATTAACATTGTGGAAATGGCAGTACTACCAAAAGTGATCTACAGATTCTATGCAATCCCCATAAAAATTCCAGTGACATACTTTGCACAATAGAAAACACAGTCCTAAAATTCATATGGAAGCACAAAAGACTGTGTATGGCCAAAACAATCCTAAGCAGCAAGAGCAGTGCTGGAGTGCTAATACTTTACTTCACACTATACTACAGGGCCATAGTGGCAAAAACAGCTTAGTTCTGGTACCAAAAGAGGCATGAAGATCAGTGGAACAGAATTGAAGACACAGATACACCCGAGCAATTATAGTCACCTGATCTTTGGCAAAGGGGTTAAAGATGTACATTGGAGAAAAGATAACCTCTTCCACAAATGGTGCTGGGAAAATTGGATATCCATATGCAGAAGAATGAAAATAAATCCATATATCTCAATATGTACAAGGGTCAACGCAAAATGAATCAGAGACCTTTACATAAAACAAAAAACCTTAAAACTACTAGAAGAAATGGTAGAGACTACATTCTAACACATAGGCATAGGCAAGTACTTCTGTAAACAGGACTCCAGTTGCCCAGAAAGTGCACCAAGGATCAATAAGTGGAAGTATGTAAAATCAGAAAGCTTCTGTACAACAAAGGAAACAGAGTTAGGGAGAGCCCACCCAATGGGAGAAAAGCTTTGCATTCTACACATCTGACTGATTTCTAGATATACAAAGAAGTTAAGAAATCAAATACCAAGACAACAAATAACCCAGTAAATAAATGGGCAATGGAACTGAACAGATTGTTCTGAAATGAAAAAATATGAATGGCCAGTAAACACATAAAAAAATGCTCAATATCCCTAGCCATTAGGGAAGTGTAATTCAAAACAACACTGAAATTCCATCTCAGTGAATTCCATCTCAGTAAGAATGGCCAAGATTAACAAAATAAATAATAACAAAGACTAGCAAAGATGCAAAGAAAAAAGAACCCTTCAGTGCTGGTGGGACTGTAAATTAGTTCAGCCACTTTGGAAATCAATATGTAGGTACCTTAGAAAACTAAGAATAGAACTACCATATGACCAAGCTATACCACTCCTGGAAATATACCCAAAGGAAGATAAGTTGTCATACCACAGGGATACCTGTACTAGCATATGTAATGCAGCACTCTTCACAATCACAGGGTACAGAACCAACCAAGTTGTCCATCAACAGGAGGATTGGATTGAAAAGTTATGGTATATATACCCAGTGGAATATTGCTCAGCAATAAAGAAGAGTGAAATTATGTCATTTGCAGGAAAGCAGCTGGAATTGGAGAACATCATTTTAACTGAATGAACCCAGACTCAAAAAGAGAAATACCATATTTTCTCATTCATATGCAGTACTAAATGTGATTTAAAGAAAAAAAATTACATATATAGATATATAAAATGAACAATCATACTTAACTAAGAATGGAAAATACAAGTGGACCTGATGGGAGGATCAGCATGTGGGAGTGGAGTTTGGGGAAGGAAAGGGGGAACAATGTAGAGGGGTAAAGAGGGAGAGGAAAAGCACAAAATGTAGGATGCAACTATATGAATATATTTTTAAAAAGAGGGAAGAAAGAAAACAATGAGTATAACCCATGATTACATATGATTTTCATTAGCTATTAAAATTCCTTTTTTATTTTCTTCTTTAGTTCATACTGTTCTGTAAAATATGTAAACTGATGAATGTGTAAGCAAAACTGATTTAATAGTTGCATAATGGATATAGCAAATGACTTACTACTCTGTACCCCACTAACATTTATAAAGAAAAAAACATACGGGCAATATAATACCATAAATAAAGAGTAAAATACATATGACAATATAACATAGTATTCATGAATACATTTTTTTGGAGGTAGTGTGAGACAAACCGAGGGCCTTGCTTATACTATGCAAGTGCTCTACCACCAAGCTGCACCCCAAGCCCTTTTTATTTTTTATCTTGAGTCAGGGTCTATGTTTTACAGGCTTCCTCTGTCCTTGAACTTGCAACCCTCTTGCCTCTGCCCCTCACTCACTCGGATTCCAGGAGTGCACCACTGTACCCAGCCTCATGAATACATTAAATACACACAAAAGTACAAATATAAATAAGTGAAATGATACATGCCAAATCCATAATAGTATTTACCTTTAGGGGGAGAGAGAGAACAAAGGAAGCAGCAACTTAAAATTAATATCCATGAACAAAAATCAATGTACAGGGATAAAGGGTGAGATGATAATAATGTAAACAATGCAACTTCAAGAGTACATTGGAAAAATAGGGAACATAACCCAAATATGCATTTGAGTTTCACTGCCTATTAGTCATAAGGCTCCATAAACCTTGTAAGTTGATAAAAGTATAACCAAAAGTGATACAATAGTTGCATAATGGAAAAAGCCAATACTATATTACTCTGTACCCTACCAACATTTTGCCAATAAAGGGAGAAAATACATATATACATACATACATAGAACATAAGTACTCAGTAGGAATATCCTGCAGTTGAAGTAGTAGTTTCATCTTTTAGTCCTTGTATCCAGGTTGTGAGATTATGATTGATTGTCTTAAAATTTATTTTTGTGCTGTTCTGTGTTTTCTATATTCTGGATGATGGAATGTGTTTCTCTATTATGGTAGGAAAGCAGATATTTTTGGTGGGGGTTAATCCTGCGGATCAAACCTTGGGTTTTGCACATGCCAGGCAAGCACTCAATCACAGAGCTACACCCCCAGCCCTGCAAGCAAAGTTTGTTGTTAGGTGCGGTTGAGTCCAATCGTACTCACAATGGCTGATTTTTTTGGGATTGCTTTGGGAGTGGATTGCCATGTCCTTTTTCTATGAAGATCTAATTCTCTTATTTAACCTTGTTTTCTGTTTTGGGAGGAAGAATTGGGATGAACTGGACATGTGATTTTCACTGTAGCCAAATTAAAATTGTCAGTGTAATTTCTTTGTTTTCCTGTTTTCTCCATTGTATATTTGCTAATCTCATTAAGGTTTTTCCTCTCTTTGGCTTTTTACTAAAATAATTCCACATTTGTCATAAATCTTATATGTCAAATTTACTTTTCTGCTGCATAGGTTAAAGAAGAGATGCTATTTGAAGCATTAGTTACAAGGAAGACGGTGACAGTGGGAGAAAAGCTCATTTTACCATACAAACTGGGAGAGGTATGATTTTCTTTGTAATAAAAGCATTGTGGACATTCTTAGAAGATTTGGTTTGTGTATTTTATCTCTTAACAAAATGAAAATGACATTGAAATGAAATGAAAATGAAAACTAAATGAACAGTGTTGGTTGAAGTGTTTTCTAGCTGTTTAAAATTTGATCATGAATTTTCCATCAACCTGGAAACTTACAATTGAATAGGCTTGTAGTTTTCATCAAGCATCTTAATCTCTTCATCATTCTTAAGTTTTGAGTTATTAATATTGTGAAGATTGATGGTAGGTGGAATTACAAATAAGCAGTATTTGACCTTGACATTGTTTTTTTAGTTATCTCTTGCTCAGACCTTGCTGGTTTACTTTTTTATTGCTGGCCATTCCTTTGCAAGTTTTTTTCCTTTTGTTCTTCATGTCGTAAAAGGTGTGATTTGTTTATATTACTGTACTACGAAGGTATTAAGGTATAAACCTGCAGCCATATCACTGTGGCATCTGATCCTGTCAGATCTTGAAAACTAAGCAGGGTGGGCCTGCTTAGTACTTGGATGGGAGACCACCTGGGAACACCAGGTGCTGTAGACTTGGGAGAGGGACCCTGCAACCCACTCCCTAAAATCAATCTGCCATTGAAAACCCTATGAATAACAGAGAAGCACTAACAATAGTGTTTCGCCTGTTGTATGTAGGGTCTCTATGAATTGGACACTAACAGCGCCTAGCAACAAGGTATAAAAGGATAGGAAACTTACTTTAAAAACCACTATTTCATAGTGCAATTTTATGAAAGTGATGAGAATCCAAATTGTAACAATTTATTATAAAAATAGGATAGGGATATGAGCTTAGAACTTTAAAAGACACAGAAGTGAGGAAATTGTTATTGAGCTCTAGAGAATATATTTTAACCTGACACTGATCCATCTCACTCACTTTTGTGTTTCTCCTGTCTTTGCCTCCAAGTCAGTATTTCTTCTTATGTCATACTTTATTGAGAGCTCTTTTCTAAACAATAAAAAAGTCAAACCTTTATTTTGCCTTTCTTTTATATGAAAGTTTGGTGTTTTTATATTTTCTTTCATAACCTTTTACGTTGTGAAGTATTTATATTTTACCTTCAAATTAAACTTGCTGAGATTATTTTCTAACCCTTGCTTTATTTTCCTTAATATTTGTTTGGTGTATTTGTTTAATTGTTTAATAAGTATTTGAAGCCCTTATCATCAGGAATATGCTAGGCATTGAGATTAATATGACGGTGAGTCTTGATGTGTTTTATTTTATTTTATTTGAAGAGCCTTGAAAAGCCTGTAAAATGTTTTAAGCAAAAATGTTCTCTTAAACTTTGTTGTTTTTTTTTAAAGGAGAACTCTGGCAGCAGTGGAACTATTCATTTCAGGAGAGTGTTTTAGTTTGCTTTAGCTGGGTAACAAACTTAGTGACTTGATACAACACAGATTTGTTATTGTGACAGTTTCTGGAAGTCATGAGTTTGGGCATAGGCTAATTGGAGTCTTAGGGTCTTAGTAGAGTATAATCAAGCTGTCTCTTAGGGCTCTGACCTTATCTGAGGCTTGAGGTTCTGTTCCAAGTTCATCAGGTATTGAAAGGATTCAGTTCCTGATGATTGAAAGGGTTGAAATACTTGTTTTCTTGATTGTCAGTTAGGGGATGTTCTCAACAATTGGAGATTGCTTCCCATTTCTTGCCCTGTGGCTAGCCCTGTCCACAATATGGCAGTTTGCTTCTTCACTACCATCAAGAGAGTCTTTGACAGAAGGCACTCCATTCCTTTTTAAGAACATTCTCTGAAAGCTGAGTGCCATGGCACGTGGTAATTCCAGCTACTTGGGAAGCTAGGCCAGGAGGATTGTAAATTCCAGGCCAGAGGCAGACTTAAGAGCTTATTTATATGAATAAAAAATATAAAAGGGGCTAGGGGTGTGGCTCCATCGTGGTGTGTTTGCTTGCATGTATGAGCCTCTGGGTTCAGCCTCTCAGAAGTGCACCAAAAAAGTGTTCACTGCGAAGCCAGACTCACCTAGGATCTACTTTAGATTACCTAAAAAATCAACTGCTTTAGGCCCTTAATTATGTCTTTAAAATCCCTTTACCTTTGTAATACAACATATGCTAATTACAGGTGTGAAATCCGTCATATTTATACTTTGTACTTAAAGGAATTGGTTAGAGTTTTTGTTGCTATGGCAAAATGTCTGAGCAAATAATTTAAGGGAGGAAAGATTTATTTTGGCCTCACAATTTCAGAAGTTTCAGTCCATGCTAGGCTGGTTGCATGGTTTTGGGTCTGTGGTAAGGTAGTATAACGTGGGGGACAACATTGTAGAATGGAGCTGTCCAACTCATGGCAGCCAGGAAGCAGACCAAGCTGTAACAGGAGGGGGCCAGGGAAAGACATGACCCCCAAGCCTTGCCTCCAGTGATCTCCTTCCTCCACCCAAGTCCCACCTTCCAGCGTTCCACCACATTCCAGTAGTTTATTCAGATTTTGACTCCATTAGTGGGTTAAACCATTGATTAAGTCAGAGCCCTAATAATCTAATCACATGTAGACATGTCCTCACAGTCACACAGGAAGGGAGTTAAACAGAATATGTACACCAGGGGATAGGAATCTTGGGGGGCCAATTTTGTTTGGATTTTGTCTTACCATAGAAAGCAAGAGTGGATGTAGAGAGATGAGTTCGGGATCTGTAATAGTGTGGAAAAGGTCTTTGCTTTGTCTAGAGTGGTAACATACTGATAAAAAGATAGAATTTAAATGATGAGATCAGTAGGGCTTCATAATGACTTGAGTAATGGGAACCCAGATAGAAAAAGGAGATGTCAAGGATGAGCCCCATGTTTCTGCCTTATGCATCTGTGAAGAGTATTAGTACTCTTTAGTGAGATATGAAACAGTGAGGGTTTAGGAAGGTGGAATATTATTTGGTATTGGAGCTTATTGGGATTAAGTTAGGATAGGCAGAACTGCATTACAAACAGAATGGCTGTGCATATAAAATTGGGTGGAAGTTATGGAGTAAATGGGTATTTCATTGGTATATCTGGATTCTTCATGACTATGATAGTTTTATTAAAATGGTACTTAAGCTAGGTGGCACATGCCTGTAATCCCAGTGACTCAGGAGGCAGAGGCAGGAAGATCACAAGTCTGAGACCAGAGGCAGTCTGCCTAATTTAGTGATACCCTGTCTCAACAAAATGGGCTGGGGGTGCAGCTTAGTGGTACATCACTTGCAAAGTATGCAAATGCGAGGTCCTAGGTTCTACTCTGAGTACCGTTAAAAAAAAAAAGGTACTTATTAATAGATTTCAGTTTCAGTTTTTATTTTAATCTGAAGGTCTTTTAACTAAAAATCGAATCCATTATAAAATTTATTACGATAACAGATGCTTATATTCTGTGTCTTGTGCTTGTTTAGTTTTAAAATATTTTACTTTGCTAATTTATCAGATTTTCTTAATTCTCCCTATTCCCATGGGGGAATAAAGAATGTTATCCTGCTATATTGTATATACATTTTACTATTGGTTTTCTTACTAAGATACTTCATTGATAACTTGCCTACATGTTGAATTCTAGGATCATATGTCATTTTCTCTCTGACTGTAAAGAATTTCTATTTAAGTTTGTAATGTTGGAGATAATTTGATGCCAGTCTTTTCCTTCCTCTGTTGATAATTATTTTTTCTCTAGGAACTTCCAATTTCTACTCTTTTTTTTTTTTTTTGGTGTTTTGAGACAGGGCCTTGTGATGTAATCTAGGCTTGCCTCAAACTTATGGTCCTCTCTGTCAGCCTTCTGTCAGCTGGTATCACAGGCTTGACAGGTTTTAAGCCAGGTACCATCTGGCTTGAAACATTTTTTTTTAATCCTTGAAATTTAGAAACTAGTTTATTATATATGCCTTATGTATCATAGTATAATCTCCAATTTACAGCTGTGGCCTTAGAATTTAAGTGACTTGACTTGACCATGGCCAACACAGCTAGAATAAGTAGAGAAATGGGGATTGGAAGGTGGTTGAGCTATTAATCATTACTCTTTTGAGGTATTGGGGGACTGAATCCGGGGTCTTTCTCATACCTTGGAAGCACTCTACCACTGAGCTGCACCCTCAACCCCCCTTTTTTTATCTTGAGATAGAGTCTCACTAAGTTATGCAGGTTGCTCTGGTGTCAAACTAGAGGTCCTCTTGCCTCTACCTCCTCAGTTGATGTGATTACAGGAGTGCATCATAGTGTCCAGCTCATTATTACTCTTTATTTTCTCCCCTTGAGAACAGAGATATAAATACACACCTGAACATACAAGCTTCAAAATAAGTCCCTAGATAATGAACACGTAAATTAATAGGATTTGTATTCTAAGTGCCTAGACTCAAATCTGTGAGATATATACTTTTTTTCCCCTTTAGGTTGTTGAAGTATTTTTCTAAATGGTGAATTTTAATAGACTGACTTTTTAGAACAATTTTGGATTTGCAATGATAGTTGAGAGAATTTCCATAAACTGGAGAAATTTTGAAGTGAGAGTAAAAATAAATTTTATAATTTCATAATGAAGGAATTGTTACTGTCTCTGGGGATGGAGTAATTCTAGAGGTTACTGTGGGTAACAGGCTGAAGACAACTAGCAATGTAATTGTGGTATTTTCTGTGTGGATAGGATTCTCCAGATACTAGTGCTTTTTTTGGTACCAGATTTATTTTTCTACCTGGAATATTCTTCTCCCCTTTAGCTGGTAAGGTCATTTGTTTGTAAACTTCCTATTGTGCCACCTTTTTTTTGGGAAACATGCCCCAGTTTTCATTAAAAATGTTTTGAACTGAGTGATTAACGTTTTGTTTTTGTTTCAGGGCAGTTTTAGCCTAGATTCCCTAAGTGTGACTAAATTAATGAGTACATGTAGAAAACTTCAACTATAGGCTATTTATATTGAGAGAAAAATTAGTTCCTAACATGATACAGTAAGTTTTCCTTCTTGAGTGAGAGCAAAATCACAGTTTGTTATCTTATCTTAGATGATTACCAACTCCAGCTTGCACTCATAACCCTTTTCTTGTTTTGTAGGCTGTAACAGTGAGAAACTCCATGGCTAAATCCCTATATAGTGCTCTGTTTGACTGGATAGTTTTTCGAATTAATCATGCACTTTTGAATAGTAAAGATTTGGAACACAATACTAAGGTAAAGATGCAGTGAATTATGTTTTTCCCTGAAAACTTGTAATAAACTGTTTAATATGTGAAATTTTAAGGCATAGAATTATATAGATAATATCACCTTTACTTATGTATTACCCTACTCCAATGTACTGTTCTGTGTGTCTTTCTAGACCTTTTTTCCTGTGTATTTACATGCCAAGGACATGTTTATACAGAGTTGCATTTAAAAATATAAATAACCAGGTGATGTGCCCCACACCTGTAATACTAGCTATGCAGGAGGCTGAGGCAGGTGAGTTGCAGGTTTGAAACCAGAGGCCAGCCTATGCAATTTAGAGAGACCGTATCTCAAAAATAAATAACAAAAAAAAGTCTAGGCAGCTCATTGATGGAGCTCTTGCATAGCATGTGTGAGGCCCTGGGTTCCATCCCCAGTACTGCAAAATAAATAAATAAATAAATAATAAAAAGAAGAAGTTATTGTATTGTTAAAACATCTTTTTTTCCTACATAAGATCTCTTGGAATATATTCTATATTATTATGTAGTTGGGCCACATTATTTTTAATAATTTATAATATATAATGTGTACCATAAATCCCTTTATTAAAAAGAAGAAAATTTTCTTTGTAGTACTGAAGGGTTGAACCCAGAGCCTAAAAATGCTGGGCAAGTGGTTTACCACTGAGCTGCCCTCCCAGCCCCTCTTTTTTTATTTTTAATTTTGAGACAAGGTCTTGCTCAATTATACAGGCTGCCTCTGGCCTGCAATTTGCAATGCTCCTGCCTAAGCGTCACGAGTTACTGGTATTACAGGCATGGCCACAGGCAAGCACCTAGCCTTTTAAAAAAAAATTTTAACTTAAAAAATATTTTTTTATAAACAATGCTGGAACAAATCATTTGTTGTTGTTGTTGTTGTTGTTTGCTTTATTACCCTACTTTTTTTTTCTTTACCACTTTTCAGTACCGGGAGTTGAACCCAGTCAGGGCCTTTGCCCATGGTAGTAAAGCAGTCTACCACTGAGCTTCACCCTCAGCCTCCCTTTAATTTTTTATTTTTGACATAGTGTCTCGCAAGTTTCACAGGCTTCCTTGGGCCTTAACCTGAGACCCCTCTGCCGTGGCCTGTGGAGTAAGCCAGGATTACGGTTGTGCGCTGTGACACCCAGTTTACAAATACTCTTTTACTTATCTTTGTGCACCGTTGTCTAGGATAAATTCCTCAGTGTGAAATTGCTGGGTTTAAGGATATATACCTTTTTAAAAATTTGGTAGCTATTTCTTAAACTGTTTTTTAAAATAAGGACTGAACACTTCCACCAGCAATGTAGTTCCTGTTTCCCTACACTACACTGTTACCATAGTGGATATTATCAGTCTTTACATTTCCCAATCTGACAAGAGGAACTATCCTATTTTTTGCCATTCTTTGCAGGGATGAAAGTTAAGTGTCTTCTCTTGACACTTACCTTGTTTTCTTGATCTTATTTCTTCTCTTTTATTTCTTTATATCTTACTGATTTTTTTGTTTATTTTGTCTTTTGTTTCTCCTTTCAGGAGCTATTTATTGTGAACATTGCAGACTCAGTTTGATATATATTACAAACATTTTCTCATAATCACTTGACCTAAGTTTATGCTATATTTTATGTGTATAAACATGGCTTTTTCCCTAATTGAAAACTTATTTGTAATATAGCAGATATTTATTTAGTTTTGACCATTTCAAATTCAATTTTATTTTCTCAGTAGCCCTTATAGAATAGTCTATTTTTTCAAACTGATTAGAAATGTCATCTTTATTATTTAATCCTATTGTCTTAAATGCAAAATTACTTTAACTTTTTATATTTCAAGTAAGCCGATAGCTATAAAATTAGTTTAAGTTGTAATCTAATTTTTCAAATTGACTTATTTTTGAATGGCATTATTTTCATTTCTTTTTCCTAAGGACCTAGATTTAGTCAACACATTTAATCATATAAAATACTCTCGGTATAGATTTTCAAAAAAATTCTTTGCATTCATTTATTCATTTAAAAAATCCAGTACATCTCTTAGCACTAATGGAGAAAAAAATTTCATTTGACCAAAATTGTCATACCAACTATTATTTCAAGAATGAGATGGATCTGGGTGTGGTGGCACGTTCCTGTAATTCCCCCACGTAGGAGCCCAAGGCAGGAGATTGTGAATTTGTGGCCAGCCTGGGATACAAATGAATTCCAGGCCAACTTGGACTACATAGCAAGATTCTGTCTCCAGAAGAAAAAAAAAAAAAAAAAAAAAAGTGGTATGAGTGTTTATATGCAGGTGTTAGAGCTGATTCTGTATCATTCAGAGTAAGACATTACCATGATAATTTCTAGAAAAAAACATATCCTGAGATAGAAGAATAGATATCTATTCTGCCAAACAGCTAAAACGTTTGAGTGCTGTTGACTTTAGGGAACAGACATTTAGCATGAGGAAAGGATTATTGTTTTTTGTTATAATCCTTTTAGAGCTATTTAGTATATTAAACCTAATGTTATTTATTTTTACTTTTATTTTTGCTTTCTTTTTGTAGACAGGATCTCCCTATTTAGCCCAAGCTGGCTTTGAACTCACAATCTTCTTGCCTCCATCTCCCAAGTGCTGGGATTACAGTTATGGGCCCACCATGCCCACTGTACCTTGTACTTTTTCAAAAGAAAATTTAATTTTAACTTTAAGAAACTACATGCTTTTGCATCTCACTTCATTCTTAGCCTAGATGAAGCTGATGAAATACATTTGCTAATTTAAAGCAGAATTTCATTTATTGATCTATATAAGTCAAAATAGGAAATATTTCATGGTCTTCTTGGCATATCAGGAGTAACCTAGCTCTGCTGATCCTTTATTTAAGTAATTGTTTGATTTTCTCATAGCTGTTGATTCCATTCCTTCTTGGAGTTTAAGAAATTTTGTTTTTAGGGATTTCCTTGATTTCTCAGATTCAGATGACAAGCTACTAACCTTGTGCTTTATACATTTCCATAGGGTAATACAGAAATTATATGCATTAAAAATTTGAACACATTTTTGCAATTAGGATAATGTGTTAAAATGGATTACATGTGTGAAAATTTTGAATTTTTGAATAATTAGCATAAAAATAAAAAGATAAAGAGAACTAAATATTTATCTCTCTGTTTGTATTAAAAATAGCAATTTTGTTTGAGTTAAGGTGATTTACAAAAGACCAAAGACATACTTCATATAACTGATACAAATGTTTTCCCTGCCATTGGCATTTGCTCCAAAGATCACAGCTAAAAAATGCCGTATAAAATAAAAATAGGATTGTATTCAGAACCATACTCTACTGTTCTAATTTCCAACTGGTAGTATTTGATATGCTTATAAAACAGTTTGCTAAAAGAACCAAAATGTTTCTTAATTGTGATATGCTTTGGTTGAATACTGCTTTAGAAGTGTATATTATGGATATTATTCATTAGTAAGTTTGAACCTTCTTTTTCAACCAAAACTTTGTGTTGTTTTGCAGACTCTGTCCATTGGTGTTCTTGATATTTTTGGGTTTGAAGATTATGAAAATAATAGCTTTGAACAGTTCTGTATTAATTTTGCTAATGAACGTTTGCAGCACTACTTTAATCAGCATATCTTTAAGCTGGAGCAAGTGAGTACCTAAATGTATACGCTTGCCTTCTCTCTAGATTTCTCAGTCATAGTCATAAGTATTTTAAGTCATGAATTTCAGTACAGATATTGTGTTCATGGTGTTATAACAGAATACAAATCAGAGCAGAGGTTTTCAGCCATGTCATTCAGGAATTTCTTTTTTCTTTTTTTTATAGTTACCCAAATACATTTGCTGTATGTGCTTGTTTGAGCACATCTTTGAATGAAAAGATGCTGCATTTGTTTTGGGTTTTTGCTAGAAGTGTTGATTTTTTTAACTGCTCTTCAGAGCTTGCTCAGTATGTGCAATGTTAAGTATGTTTGACTGCTTTGGTCTTGTATTTCTAGTATGGGCTGGAGGAGCTTAATAACAGAATCTTGAGTTGACACAGAGTGTAGGTAGAAAGAAATAGGACAATGCGGAGAGACCAAAATGGGCAACTAGCTATTTCTTAGGAAAATCTCAAGATTAATTGAATTAGTATAAAACGAATGAGTTTTCAGTTTCCATGAGAATTGTTAGTGTAGCAGGGTTAAAAAAAAAGTGAGTTTTTCCTTCCATATAACTTTCAGTAGTGTTTTGGTATGATAAACTGTATAGCATTCACATGTGTGCCATGGTACACATTAGGTTTTGCAAATAAAATATACCTAGTTTTGCTCTGCTTCCTTCCTTTATTTTTTATTGGTAATTTTTAATGTACAATTTAATGGGTCTCATAACATTACCATACATGAGTTTTATCATACATTGCATATTTCCTACCCCTTTACCCTCGCATGACCCCTCCCCTGTCCCTTCCCTCCCCACCAATGGTCTCCCTTCTACTTGATATTTTTTTTTGGGGGGGGGGAATATCTATCTATATATGTATATTCCATAAGGGTAACATACTTGATATTTCCTTTCTTTCCTCCCATTCCCTGTTCTTCTTCCCCAACCATCAGTAACAGGTTGAGATTGTAAACCAAAAGTTCAGTTTGTATGTGAAGACATGGGCAGCAATAGGTTTCATCATAATCAATGAAAGGGGAACAGTGAAGAATGGAAGATGGTTAGAAAAACCACAACAGTATTAGGTCTACAAAATAAGGGGGAAAACAGAATTATTTCTGTCATCAGGCTCTGCCAATGGGGCTGCTTTCTTTCTTGAGATGTTTCTCTATTCTGGTAGAGGGTTGCTGGACCAGGCTTGAGGGTTGAGAACAGAGCAGAATTTTCTACCGATTGAAAATCAAGGACAAGGCCCATGGTAATTCCTGTAGACCTTAGGATTACACCCCCAAAAGGTGACATATTTGGAGTAATGGGTAAATTAGGAATAGATTAAGCTCAGTTGGTAGAATGCCACTCTGCATGCTCTGAGGCCTGGGTTCAATCCCCAGCACCACAAAAAAGGGAGAAAGATGGAGCAACCCACTCTTGAAACAATCTCAAAACAATCAGCCATTGAAAATCCTACAGACGGCAGAGAAATATTGACATAGTGCAGGGCATGGCACAGTGTCAGGGAGGGTTTTGTTCTGTTGTACATAGGGTTACAGTGAGTCATACCTAACTTGACAGCACCTAATAACACCAACAAGGAATAGATTAGGCATCATAGGGACTGAGGCCAAGTTTAAGTCATCTGAGTTCCTGTTTATGTTAAAATAGTGTAGAATTTCTAGTATTTTTAGCCCTCTGCCAAGAGCAAATTCACTTTCCACTGGAGGAAGACATCATTTTAGTGCTAAAATTACCTCTAATTAAAAAGAAAAGCAAATGATAAACAGGGAGGAAAACCAGTGTGAATATAAAAGTCAGGAGAAGCAAGACAACAGACAGTGGCTAGGGTAGGGGTCCCTAGCCACTATGCTGCGGACTGGTGCCATCTGTATTTACATCTGTATTTGCAAGTGCTCCCCATTATTCACATTGCCTCCTGAGCTCTGCATACTGTCAGGTCAGCATCACTCCAACGTCCATCCATTGAAAAAATATTTTCCATGAAAACGGTCCCTGGTGCCAAAGATAGGGGGGACTGCTGTCATCAAGGATCCTGCTAATGATGTTACCAGACATGGATTTTAAAGTAACTAATTTCAAGAAAAAAATTTAAAAGAGTAATACATTTATTATAAATTGTTCTCCAAAATTCCTGAAGTTTGGTGTACTAACAAGTACACTGTAATTAAGACCACAGACCTCTTTATTTTATTATTTTTTTTGAGATCGGATCTTGCTTTGTAGCTCTGGTTGGCCTGGAACTCATGTTGACCCCTCTGCCTCAGCCTTCTGAGTGCTGGGATAATAGGTATGCACCACCCTGCCTTGCTTGACAAGATGGTGTTTTTGTTTGTTTAGTTGGTTGGTTGATTGTTTTTTTGTGATAGTTGGTGTTCGAACCCAGGTCCTCACACATACTTTGCAAATGCTCTACCACTAGGTTGTACCCCAGCCCATTTTTGACTTTTGATCTTGACACAGGGTCACCTAAATTACACAGGCTGCCTCTGGTATGAAGCTTGCAATTCTCCTGCATGAGCCACCATGCCCAGCCACAAGATGGTTTTTTATGTTAGTTAGACACAGGTTAAGAGAGAGTGAATTAGAAGATAGGCAAGAAAAAAATACCTAGCCTAATGAATGAAGATTAAAAAAACACATAAACAAATCCCAAAATCATGTATTTGAGGAACTCTAAAAAGTGAAAAAAAAAAAAAAAATCTGAAAAGCACCCAGAGGAAAAATATAGTATGTTTAAAGACTCAACAGTAAGCCGCAGTCCTAGCAACTGGGAAAGCTGAGGCAGGAGGATTGTGAGTTTGAGGCCAGAGGTAGCCTGCACAGCTCATTGAGACTGTCTCAAAAAAATAAAAACAGGGCCAGAGTATATTCTACTGGTACAGCACTTGCAAAGTATATGCATGGCCCTGGCTTCAACCCCCAAAGTACCACCAAATAAATAAATAAATAAATAAGCAACAGTAAGACAATAAGTCAGCTTTTCAGAGGAAACATTGGAAGCTAGAAGACAATGGGATATTTTCCTGAAAACTGAACCATGTTGTTTAGGCAATAGCTAACTTATCTGCAGTTATAGCACAAAAATACAAGAAGACTGGAAGAACAGTAGAACGGTGAAAGTTATTTTAAAAAGTGGATGAATCTAAATATGCAAACTAAATTAGACAAAATAAGAATATCTTTTTATGGGTTAATGTTTAAATAGAACTAAAATACGTGAGGGCAATAGCATATGTTAGGAGAGAAGTAAAGATGATTAAGATACTAAGATATTTGCATTAACTCCTGAGTTACAGATTTTATTTCCGTTAGACATTGATAAGTGAAGGATGTATGTTACGATTTCTAGAATAGCCACAAAATAGTGAAAGACTATAAATCCTTTTCCAAGTGAATATAGATTATAAGCAAAGCAAACACAATTCAAGCAATCCAAAAGACAGCCAAAAAAAAGAATAAAAGGAGTTCCAAAGGCTGAGTGTGGTGACAAGTTCTGTAGTCCCAGCTACTCAGGAGGCTGAGGCAGGCAGATCACTTAAGCCCAAGAGTTCAGGGTTAGCCTGAGTAATGTAGTGGGAAGGAATGCCAAGAAAGCAGGATAATGAGCAAAAAGAACAAATAATGAGATGGTTAATTTAATCCCAGAAATACCAATGATTGCACTAAATTACTCTAGTAAGTAGCTGAAGGTTGTCAAACTGGATGCTATACAAAACTAAACTGCTGCCTGTGAGCAAACAAATATAAGTACATGCAAAAGTTAAAAGAATGGAAAAAAGATTTAGCAATCCTTAACAAAAAAGCATTTGTATTCATTATTATAAACAAAACCCAACAAGATACACAAAGGAATACATCAGAACTAAGTGGAATTTTTTTCCCCAGATACATCTTAACATTTAAGTATCAGTTTATTGGTTAAGAAAACAGGGAAAAGGAAAAGCTCTTCATCATCTCAATAGAATTATAAAGAGCATGTAATAAAATTGCATATCCTTTACTGTTTCTTCCAAAAACAAACTCTTAGCAAACTAGGAGTAGAACAGAACTTCCTGAAAAAGACATCTGCAAAAAAACCCCATAGCTAATATCATACTTAATAGGACAGATTAGATGCTTTCTCCCTAAAGTTAAGAACAAGGTGAGGATGTTTGCTAAGGTTTTTTTTTTTTAATTATCTTTTTAAAAAATTACATAGGCATGTCATAAAAAGGAAAGATCCAAATGGGCAGTAAAGATAGAAAAACTTTTTCTTACTATTCATCAAAGAAATTAAAACCACAATGAGATACCCCTAGGCTTTTACCGCAATGACTAAAATGAAAAAAACTGGATAATAAAAGTTTTGAAGAGTTATATTGGTAGGAATAAATGACCACATGGCTGCTGGTGGGCATCTAAATTGGTGCAACTACTTTAGAAAGCTGTTCGGCAATATTTCTTGAGGTTAACTGTGTAACTTACAATCCTGTGTTTGTTTTCTCTTTCTGTCTCTGTCTCTGTCTCTCTCTGTCTGTCTGTCTGTCTGTCTGTCTCTCTCTCTATATATATACACACACATATATACATACATATATATATATATGCATTCATGCCAAAAGTTTTGGAAGAAATGATCATAACAGCATCACTGTTAGTTTTTGTATTTTAATTTTTATTTATTTTTTTCTTTGACGTAAGGTGTTGCTTTGTAGCCCAGGCTGGCCGTGAGCTTATAGTCTTCTTGCTTTAGCCCCCACAGTGCTGTGATTACAGAGGTGTAATGCCTGGCTTATAATGGTTTTTTTTCTTTCTGGACACAGGGTTTCACTGTGTAGTCCAGGCCATCCTGGATCTCACTACCTAGACCAGACTGGCCTTGAATTTGCACCCATCCTTCTGCCTCAGCTCTCAGGTGCTGGGATTACAGTCCCAGTGCTGGCATTGTTGTTAATGACCAAAAATTAGAAATAAATGTAATGTCTGCAAATAGTACAATAGGTTGTTGTTGTTGTTAGGTGCTGTCGAGTCGGTATCCGACTCATAGCGACCCTCATAGGGTTTTCAATGGCAGACTGTTTTGGGATTGTCTTGGGAGTGCATTGCCAGGCCCTTCTCCCATTTTTGCGGTGCTGGGAATTGAACTCGGGACCTCAGAGATTGCAGCGCAGTGCTCTACCAACTGAGATAAATCCCAGCCCAGTACAATAGGTAAATAAATTGTTTTACACATACACAAACACTCTAAAGTTTACAACTTTGTTTCTCAAAGTGTTTCTTCTTACTCAGCATAAGTAGCATCACCATCACCTGGGAGAAATGAAAATTTTGAAGTGCCCTCCCTTACGTACTTATTCAGAAATTCTGGCGATGGGAACCAAACAGTCTCTGTTGCAACAAGCCCTCTGTGTGATGCTGCTGTACTTTAAAGTTTGAGGAGTAATACTCTGTAGTATTTTGCCATACTTTTTCTATAAAGGTTCAGTTAAATAAGTCTTAGGTTTTTTGGGCCATGTGGTCTCAACTTTGCTGTTATGTTGAGAAAGCAGACAGTATCGACAATACATAAGTGAGTGAGTGTGTTGTTTTATAACGTCTGCCCTACAGCAATTGAAATGAATGAACTTCATATGCTTCTGATGAAATGTATGTGTCTCTGAAACCTTTTAGAGTTTAAAAAAAGTCAGACAAAAAGAATCTACATTGTGCAATTTTATTTAGGTATTTACAGACAGGTAAATCTTACCAAATATATTAGAAGCTAATATTGGGCAAAAAAAAGCCTGCAGCTGTAGCCCTGTGGCATCCGATCCCGTCAGATCTCGGAAGCTAAGCAGGGTCGGGCCTGGTTAGTACCTGGATGGGAGACCGCCTGGGAACACCAGAAGCTGTAGGCTTGGGAGAAGGACCTGGCAACCCCCTCCCAAAAATCAATCTGCCATTGAAAACCCTATGAACAGCAGAGAAGCACTGACAA
>VMDO01014384.1:0-23654 GCA_007922755.1 Pedetes capensis | reverse complement strand
TAATATTGGGCAAGAGTCTGGTCATTGGGAAGAGGGAATAGGAGGACTATTGGACTATTGGTAATGTATAAAAATCTTTACATGTGTAAAAATATTCATGTTACCTGGTATGCTTGTTATCCATGCTATAAAAAAAGAGTAGTGTGTGTGTGGCTTTCTTACTGCCATTTGGGGTGACCTTTATGTAAGAGATCTTATGAAATTGTTCAGAGGAAAGAATTATTTACTTTTCCTAATTAGTTTAAAACAGCACAGGGAAAAATAAAAGAATATTTCCCAGTGTAAATAAACATTAAGAAAAAATAATTTTTTGTAAAAGTATTTTAAATAGTTGCTCCAGACCTGAGCTTTGACAATTTAACCCTGAAAGTTGAAAACTATTTTACATTTTAAAAATATTCTAAGGATTTTATTTTGCCAAAATGAGATGTACATGAATTGCATATGATTTATATCACTGATCACTGGAGGTGATGGTTTCCCACTTTTCCCAGAAATCCCATTTTATTAAATTCAGTGTTGCTGAATCAACAAATACAGACCTCCCCACCCATTACTGGACATGTGCCCCCCCGGGGCCTTGCACATGCTAGGCAAGTGCTGTACTACTGAGCTGTGTCCCCAGTCCTTTTTATTATTTTTATATTTTGTGACAGGTTTCGCTAAGTTGCCCAGGCTGTTTCTGGCCTCAAGCTCATCATTCTTCTGCCTCAATCTCCGAGTCACTGGGATTACACACATGTGCCATAGTGCCCAACTTCACAGCCCTTTTTGATGACTTCTTCTTAGAGTTGTGTGGGAGAGATTCGGCTTTTTCACTGTGCATTTTCCTTAGTTGAAGTATCAGTTAGTGTTACTAAAATCCTGGCTTGAGTGGTCTCACATATAGGATTCTAACCAAAAAATTTAGTTGCACATACTTTTTAAAAATTGATATACCTGTGTGAAGATTTGTACGACTTAAATATACATTCTTTTATTGTATGGATTGGTGAATAGTGACAGCAAAAGCTTAAGACATTCTTTTAACCTTTTCAGTCCTTTTTATCATGTACTCACTACTTTCTGCAAGATGAGCAAATTGTTGTTTTGTTATTTGGTTTTCCTAGGAGGAATATAGATCTGAAGGTATTAGCTGGCACAACATAGATTATATTGATAATACTTGTTGCATAAATCTTATTAGCAAAAAACCAACGGGACTGCTCCATCTTTTGGATGAAGAAAGCAAGTGAGTATGTCTTTTTAATTTTGCTATTGGCTATTGGAGTTTTATGTCTTCCTAACTTCAGACTTTTTCCTTATATTTTCAAATAAAGAGCTAAAGGTTCACCTTGTGTGCATTTTTTCATATTACTGCATTTCGAAGTAAATAAGTTAGACTTCACTATGGAACTCATTTTTTCCAGATTTCTTTTATATGCTTTGATGTTGAATTTGTTGACATATATTTATTTTTAGGTTATCTTAACCTTTCTTCTTGAATTGAGTTTTGTATAGAAGACATGTTTGCAGTTTTCATGTTTTACAGAAAACAATATTGTGATATGTTAGTGGTGCCGCAAGAGTACAGGTATAAGTGGGAACATATGCCAAATATTTGTTACTCCTTTTTAACATTGTTCAATGTACTAAACTTAAATATAGGCCTCAAGAAAGCCTCAGACAGCATCTACTATGTATAGTATATAGTATTCTCTATACTATATAAATATTATTTATAGTTAAATTAACCTAAGAGATGGCAAATCTAGAATTAAAGAGACTGAAATGAGGAGACTGCATAGAGTTTTTATAACTCTGTCTCGAAAAATTTAGAAATTGAATAGTTTACTGATTCCTTGTTTAACATTGGAAACATTCAGGTTTGTGTAGGACAATTTAATGTTTATGTCTGCTGTCCAGTTTAGTTATTAAAAGTGATTTCCTTTTATTCTCAGAAATACCGTGTTTTGTATAAGCTAGTTATCATCCTATTAATGCCATAAACACACAGAATTGCTGTGTGCTATTAGCAGACTCCTTTCCGCTTTCTCATTTTCCCATCTCACTTTCTGACAGTGAGGTCTAGTATCCATTCCAACCCATTCTACCACTAGTCTGTTTCTGTTTATCTAAACAATTAAAATGCAGTCAACATAAATAAAAATATTCTAAATTTTTATCCAGAGTTTTACGGATGTTTTTGATATTGCTTTTTATCACCAGAAGCATATATTATCTCTTAAGTTATTTTCCTCACTCTACTTTTATACCTTACCTCTACTGTTTCTTTATGTGGGAAATCTTCAAAATCACAGGTATGATATTCATTGTTGAGAACCATTGTTGTTGATAATGAGATTATAAGCAGTTCTTTTTGTTTGAGATATTTTATAGTTACAAAAATGAGTACGCATTTCAAGGGAAAGGTCATGTAAGTAGTGAATAGTAGACTTCAGTTCAAACCCTCCAGGAATTTCTGACTGATAAGCTTGAACTGTGGAGCATTAATTTAGGTTGTGTCCCAATAATAATTAGATTTTAGAGTCAGAAGTCTAGGATTTGTTTCCCATCTCTACTAACTACCCTTTCCTAGTTTCTTAAGTTTTCTTATGTGCAAAAAGGAAATGATAACCAGGTATGGTGACACCCACCTTTAATCCTACCACTTTGGAGACTGAGGCAGGATGATCATGAGTTTGAGGCCAGTCTGTGCTAGATAGCAAGACGTTGTCTCTAAGAAAGTAAGAAGAAAAAAAAGAAAGGAAAAAAGGAAATGAGGATAAATATTAATTCTGTTTATTGTATATCTTAAGGTGTTTGTAAATAGCAGTTGAGGTGTTTGGTATATAATTAAAAAATGGTGAGAGCAGGGGTTCATGTCTGTCCTGTTATTCTTTAAGCACACTTTCATTGAGTGCACATTGTATTATATAAAGAATATATTTTTCCAAGCAGTTACTGCTTCACATAGATGTAAACTTTGACCAGTTAAGAAAATGTTATGTCTTTGCTATTACCCAAATGCTTTTTGGGGTAAGCCACATGATCAGAAATTACAGAGACAAATTTCAGCTGAATGAAAGAAAGAACTGTGGAATCACTAGAGCTAATTAGTGGCTGCTTAAAAAGTTAAAGAATTTTTCATTAGAATAATTATTTTTCATCATAGTTAAGGGTGCTATTGTAGGCAAGAAACTGCACTAAATGTCTTTCTACTTGTCCCGTCATTTGTTTCTATATTCAATCCTGCATAAAAATTTAATAAACCACAATGCTATTTTTCTTACTGTATGAGCCCAGTCATGTACCTGTCCTTGTAAATGGACCATTTTGGTCTTATAGGGGAGGAAAAATTTATGCTCTAACCTCTTAGAGTCCCTAGCTGCACCTAAGAATTAAACTGACATAAGACAGATTAGCAGGAGAAAAGCAAGTACATTTCATTAGAGTTTTACATGTACCTGGGAGTCCTCACATGGAAATGAATACTTGAAGAAGTGACTAGAACAGAGAACTTATAAACCTTTTAGACAGAGAAATGATAAATTTATGAAAAATATCAGGACAAAAGGATTGGGGTAAGAGCTGTAAGTTGTTGAGAAGTGACAGAGAAATACATTGGGGAAACTAGTTGAAGATAGGGGTTACTTTGATAAGTTTGTGTACATCCATTGCAATGTTGATTTTCTGTATTTGGTGATTAGGATATTTTTCTCTTCGCGGAACAAGCAGAGTACCTTTTTCATGGAGAATTTTACAGTCTGTTTCCCTAGGTAGAAAACAGGAGGTAAGAAGCTGATCTTGCATCCTCTGTTTGTCAGGTACCTTTAGCTCAAAATAATGAATAGGCTAAAGCAGCATATTTTGGGAAGGCATCTTCTGAACTCATTCTTTGTTTATGCGTTAATATGGAACTGACTTAGACTACTATTTTTCTCTAAAAAGTCTTTTGTTTGGGAAATAATGTGGTCTTCCTCCTTCCTGTAGTGAATTTGTAGCGTTCTAGCTGCATGAATTTGGAGTCTGATGTATTGGTTAATCTTGTCTGTGCTACTTTGTGGCTGTGTGATGTTGGGCCTCTTACTTAAGTTTGACTCTGTAGCATCCAGTGTGGCATTTAGGAAGGAGGAATAGTGCAAGCATAGCCTCAGAATTTATGTGTGAATAGAATGTTAGCAGCATTACTGGTCTTTCTTGTAGTACTCAAAGTGTGCTGCTGACAGCCAGCAGAAGTGTAACACCCTTAGTCTTGTTAAAAACACAGAACCTCAGGCTTCCCATCCATACCTGTTCAATCAAAATCTGCGTCTTAACACACTGAACATTACAGCATTCATTTAGAGCATTTTGTCAATCTTGCCTGCTTATTAGAATTACATTGCAAATTTGCAAACAGTACACTAGGTCATTAGTTTGATCAATTAATTCAGTATCACAGTAGGTGAAATCCAAATCATTGGAATTTTTTTTGGAAAGAGCACATAACTTTTATTAATGTTTACATGGATTGATGTTCACAGAAAATAGGTTAGTTCAAATTGAACAGACTCAAGGGCTTTTTTATGCTGTAACAAAGTACTGAAGATGGCTTGGGCTTGTTAACCAGTTTATAAGAGGCCATTGTTTGACCAAAAAGGAATGGAATTGTTGGAGCTAAGTGCCACATAATGAAACTTTGAAATGGGCCAGGTTTCCAAAAATGAGGAGATTCACAGCATCCAATTACAGAAGGGTCTCCATTTACTTGAGGCAGCATAAGGAGTCCACTGTGTGTTGATCTTGCAAGAAAGCTTTGAAGTGAACCAGAAAAAGCCAATTCAGTCTTCAAATTAATTTTCTTTTTTCTTTTTAACTTTAAGTAAGAAGTACAGTTATCTGTGAGTGAAGTAATAGAAGATAGGGACCATCTCATTAAGGTCTGTTTGTAGACTCTGTTTTGTCTGTCCTTCTCTCCATGGCCTGGCGGGTCATGGACATCACTCCCCTCACAGGGCAGTCAGTTCCTTGTTTTTAGATAGATAAATGTAGAAGTCCTCTTGCACCTATCAGTCTCCATTGCCTTTAGCTCTGCTTGGTGCTTGTGTCGATACAGTGTACGTGGGAGTGTCACGTTCCAATTCTTCAGAACAAGCTCAGATAGGGCATAGAAATAGTGCACTTGAAATAGTCAGTGGTTTACAAATATCACACAAGTTCAATGAATATTGATATATACTCAGTGGGGATTTATTGCAATGTTTGCATTGACCTCTAGGTTATTTTTTCAAAAGGATGACATTGATAGTTTTGAATGCAGAGGTACACGTTAGGCTTCCCTTGCAGAAAGCCCTGGAGGAACACTAGATAAGAACTTTAAAATGAGCAATAATATCTGATTTGCCCCTTTTGCTAAGTGCTTTTCTTTCCCCTGATAATATCATACGTATCCACAAATGTTTGTTAGTATCTACGGAGAGCCTTCTTTTCCATCTTTCCTGTTCTCATGCCTACCTGTCTTCCTTTGAATTTTTTTTATTCTCCATTGAAAAGAAAAATACGTGTCATAAGCTTTTTAATTACCCTGAGAATTAGAAGATGAATAAACCATTGCCTAGAGACAATGAGGTGAGTATCGTATCAGAAAAGAGTAGCATTCTGCTGTGGAGTAGTGAGTAAGTTTGCAGAAGTTAGGTTTCCTAGTTTTAGAAGTTTGGAGTTATTCAGTCTCTTAGTTGTTGTTAAGAGTTGTAGTTAAGTGTTAAGAGTTGGGTTTGACTCATAGTGACCCTGTATACAATAGAACAAAACACTACCGAATACTGTACCATACACATGATCTTTTTATGTTTGAGCCCATTGTTGCAGACACTGTTTCTTCTCACTTTGAGTCACTCCACATCAGCAAAAGGAGATCCCAGGGGCTTTTTTCCCTTCCCAACATTAAGGTTGACTGTACTTTGAAGGGGCTGGGATTTGGCTCAGTGGGTAGAGCACTGCGCTGCAGTCTCTGAGGTCCCAAATTCAATTCCCAGCACCACAAAAATGGGAGAAGGGCCTGGCAATCCACTCCCATGGCAATCCCAAAAAACAGTCAGCCATTGAAAACCCTCTGAGGGTCGCTATGAGTCAGATATCGACTGGACAGCACCTAACAACAACAACAAGTACTTTGAAGAGGCAACTCTTAAAAACATGTTACATACATCCAACATACAATGATGGGACAGGCACAAAGTAAACATTCTCACTCAAAAGGGAGCTATTGGGGCGTAGAAAGGAGGGATGGGACCATCCAAAACCCAGAAGGGCAAACATTAAATCCTATAGTAAGTCCATGTCTGCATCTGTAGCACATAGTGGTATGATATGAACTCTAAAGGGCTTGGGGAGCCTCTCTTCTGCCAACTGCAGCCAGCAGGGCCACTGTCTGGTGCTGATTGCCTACAGCTTTTGTTGGCAAATGTTCCAAGTTACTAGCATCTCCAACTTGCTGGAGTTTCCACTGTGGCTATGGCATCACTTTCATAGCTTCATGCACTGCCCTCTTAGGTGCTGTGTGCAAGGATTCTGATCCCACCACACACCACCTGGCTTCACAAGCCTTCTTTTTAAATCTGAGTGGAAGCTTTTGTGACCACACAGCTTTTGCATTCTGCATGCCTGCAAAAGCAGTATAACATGGACAACACTGAGGTCTGCTTCTGGCACAAACTGTACTTCCAGGGCCTGTTTGAACTTTGGCTTCAGCAGACGGAGTGTCTGGACATGTGGCTATGGGGAAAGGAATACTGGGAAACAATTTCCTAGAGGACCCAGGAGTTCTCTTCTCAAATGGAAAGTTTACACTTCTACACTAGTGTGTGAGCCTGCAGTACGTGGGGTCTGGCCAATTCATAAGATGCCCCGAAGGCATCTTTTCCTGTGTCTCCATTCAGAGTGCTTGGCTTTGTTTCAGTGGAAATTGTCCAAAATTTTGCTTTACTTGGCTCTACAATCAACACCCATGGAAGCAACAGTCAAGAAATCAAAAGATGCATTGCATTGGGAAAAGCTATGGCAAAAGACCTCTTTAAAGTGTTAAAAAGTAAAGATGTCACATTGAAGATGAAGATGTACCTGACTCATGCCATTGTATTTTCAGTTCAATCATATGCTTGTGAGGCCTGGACGGTAAATAAGGGAGAGTGGAGGAAAATTGATGCTTTTGAATTATGTGCAGGAGACAAATATTGAATATATCACGGACTGCCAGAAGAATCAACAGATCTTTCCTAGAAGTGCAACCAAAGTGCTCCTTGGAAGCAAGGATGGCTAGACTGTGTCTTACGTCTTTTTGACAATCTGTGGAGAAGACATCCTGTCTTCATGACATCATGTTTGGGAGAGTGGCAGGTCAATGAAAAAAAGGAAGACCCTCAATTAGATGGATTTGACACAGTGTCTGCAACAATGGGCTTAAACATAAATAAGGTCATATGCCTGGTACAGAGAACGAAGAGTGTTTCATTCTTTTGTGCATATGGTCACTATGAGTTGGACTTGACTCCAGGGCACCTAACAACAACAGCAATCTCTTTGGTAACCACACCCTCCATTACCACAGCTTTAGACACCCTCCTTAAATGGCTTAACTGCAAGTTTTTCAAATCTATCTTCTCTACTTTTTACTTCCAGTTCTCACTGTAAATCTGACTAAAAGCAGCCAGCCTGTGCCTCAATCTGAAAGTTTTGCACCCTCAAAATTTCCCCACTAGATTAATTAGCCAGGTACCTTTAAACTCAGCCTCACACAAAGTTTCATGACATGGACAAAATGGAGAGAAGTTCTTTGCCAGAGTATAACACAAGTGGCCTGTGGTCCAATTACAAACAGAGTCATCATTTCCATTTGAAGTTTCTTCAGCACAGCCTTTACTGTCCCCATTCCTGTCAGTATTCTGGTCTTCTGCGTCTCCACTAGATTTACCCATTATGCTCTGCTTATAGCATTCAAAGTGCTAGGGTTCAGCTCAGTTCGTAGTGTACTTTCTCTGTGGACTCTGAGGCCCTGGGTTTGATCCCCAGAACCACAAAATGGGAGAAGGATCTGGCAAGCCACTCCCAAAATAATCAGCCATTGAAAACCCCATGAATAGCACAGAAGCGGTGGCATAGTGCCGGGCATGGCACAGTGGTTCATTCTGTTGTTCATAGGGTCACTATGAGTTGGACTTGACAGCATCTGACGATAGCAGCAGCAGCAGCAGCAGCAACAACAACAACAACAACAAAGCATTCAAAGTTTTTCTAGCCAGCTTCTCTGAAGTTTTCCAAAACCTCCCAAAGACCATTTCCATAGGCTTCTGAACCACATGCTCAGGTATAGTCACAGGATTGACCCCACTTCTAGGTACCAGTTTTTCTGTGTTTGCTTTCTGTCACTGTGAGAGAATACCTCAGAAAAACAACTTAAAGTACAAGGGATTTATTTCGGCTTACAGTTTCACCAGCTTCTTACCAGCTTCTAACATCTAGCTCATAATTGCCTCCTGTATCTTCTGTGAACCTTTCTACTATTCCCAACCACTGTTTTTCCCCCTTGTGAATGTTTTTATTTTTATATTTCCTATTACACAATTATTCCTTTTTTTTTTTTTGGTACTGGGGGTTGAACCCAGGGCCTTGTGTTTACATGCTTTGCAAGTGCTGGACCACTGGGCTGCTACCTCCAGCACCCTCCCCCTTTTTTTTTAAACTTTTTGAGACAGGGTCTTGCTAAATTACTCAGACTGCCTCTGGTCTCGAACTTGCGATCCACCTGCCTCCGCTTCCCCAGCTGCTGGGATTACAGGCATGTGCCACCATGCCTAGCTTGTACACAATTATTCTTAATAGATACTGTGTGATTCCTGGATATGAAATGCTCAGTACAGTTAAGTGAGTATAAACCTATGTCATATATTTGAAATCGTAATAAATATGATAGGAAATATATAGTAATTGGTATAAATAAAAAAATTGCTACTTATTTATGTGAAGAAATAAGAAAATGAAGAATTGACTATGAATTTAAGGACCTCTTTGAGGAATAAAAGATTATTTCCTTTTTGGAAGTTATTGGTCCCAAAGAATATATGATTCGGATTTTAGGTTCTTTTGGCTTTTACAGTATTGCAGCATAGTGAAATTCTAAGCTAAATACCTAATGGCTTTGGTAATTTCTCAGTTAGGCTAATTGCAACACATTTATATGGGCCAATCTTAACTTTTGATCCCTTGTCTATAAAATAGGAACACCAGTACTTGTTATAGACACTTTTTAGCTTGTTCTGAGAACGCAATTAAACATTATAGGCGAAAACTCCTTGTAAACTACAAAATGTGTGTTAGAGGGCATTGTAATGATAATGTACTTTTAATAATGCTTTACTAATTGCTGCATCTTTCTTGTATTTTTTCTACTCCACGTTTTCTTTTTTTTAATTCAGCTTTCCACAGGCTACAAATCAAACATTGCTAGACAAGTTTAAGCATCAACATGAAGAGAATTCTTACATTGAATTTCCAGCTGTGATGGAGCCTGCTTTTATCATAAAACATTATGCTGGAAAAGTGAAATACGGAGTAAAGGTCAGTAAATTTCTTAGTGCATATACTTTCAGGGCAGAGGTGGGTTCTTGACTGTGTCACTGTGACTGCTACATTACCTTCTTTGTAGTTTTTAAAGACACTATCATTAACATTTGGAGATGTTTTATAAGGCTACTGCTGAAATTTAAATTCTACTTTTCAATATATATTATAGTCTTAGGGAATGTTTCTATTGGTTTTCTTCCACAGATAAATCTGCCAGTTTTATTCTAATAAACTTTCAATCTGAAAGAGTGGGTAACGTTTGTGTCTCAAAACCACTTGTTCATCCTCATAATTTGATGAATTTTTCCTTTCTCTATACCCATAATGCCAAATCAAGGTCTTATGTCTTCATGCACCATTACATATTTGTGAGCTTATAGTCCTAATGAATGTTTCAAAACTCCTAACTTCTGGTGAGGGAAATCTTCATAATTTCATCCATTCTGTATTTGTAATGGGTTAGTCTGTCACTCTTCAGCCATTTGAAGTTTAATCCTGCCATTGAAAACACTTACTTTCCCAGGCAAGGTAGTGATGCCATAGAGAATAGTGGAGCAAAATGTTTTTCTTTGGGTCTTGAGGTGAGTATCTTCATTAAGATCATTTATTCATCTGTGTACTGATTGATTTATTTAAGTATTGATTGAACACAGACCGTGTGTCAGACTCTGTGCTTAGTGTTTGAAATAACCTAGTGATAAACTAGAGGCATGCTCATGACTCTGTATATACAGTACATGCATATATATTTGTACATATATACTATATATCTATACATCTATATATCTATATCTATATATCTATATATATAAATCAGGTGGCCATGTGCTATAAATAAATGAATGGGTTCTAGAAGAGAAAGTATTGGAGTAGTGGTTTTTGAATTTTAGATCCATGAATACTTCTAAAGAGTGTTACCTTGGTGAGGAACAGGGAATTATACACATTGAAATTAGAGAGTTCGATATGTTGAAATGTTTGCTAAAAGGTCAGTACTCCTAGATTATAAGGAGGAAAAGAGTGACCTGGAGTAAATTTAGGGAGTGGACAGGGCTTCTAGTCCAAGTTAAAGGAGTTTAGTTTTGGTCCTTTTTGTTACTGTTTTGTTTTTGGTTTTTTGAGACAAACGCTCACTGTGTAGCCCAGGCTGTCCTAGAACTCAGTCTTCTTCACTCAGCCTTCCAGTTGCTGGGATTACAGGTGTGTACTGTAACACCTGACTATAGGAGTTAAGTTTTTGTTGAAATTATTATGGTGAGCTGCAAAAAGATTTTCAGCACAGGAGATGATTTTTTTTCTCCAGTTACTTGAACCTAGCATATTCAGGGCCTTGCATATGCTCACATGTGCTCTACTGCTGAGCTGCACCCTTAGTCCCTTTGTAATTTTGAGACAAGGTCTCATTATATTATGCAGGCTGCCTCTGCCTTGAACTCATGATCGTCCTTCCTCAGCCTCCCAAGTTGCTAAAATTGCAGGTGTGTGCCATATATAGCACCAGGTGTGATTTGTGGGTTTTGTTTTGTTTTGTTTTGCTTTTTGGTGGTTGTCTTTTCACAGAATTCATTAGATTTGTTAGCCTTTCTCAATCAAATTCAGAGTCCATTGGAAAATGTGGCAAAAAAGGAAGTAAGCAAATAAAATATCTCATGTCATAGAGAAGTATAGGAAAACCATGTGTTAAGCAAGAATTTGCATTTTCTCATGTATACTCCTCTGAAACCTGGAAAAGGTTTTCTATTGAAATAAGGGAACGGGGCCAAGAAAAACAAAGATATAGGATTCAGGAAACAGGAGATACAACAAAAGAAAAGAGGGCAAGGTAATTCCCACCATCATGGAAGAGGAAATCCCAGGACAACATCCAGGACAAGGGTGCAGAGAGTAAACCAGAGATATCAATGATAAGATTCTTTGGACAAAAGAAAACGGATGGAATATCTGAAACAAGTGAACATCTTTGAGAGATGGTTTGTGTCAGGGGTCTGTGAACTATAGCCTGGGAGCTTAATCTAACAGCAGAGCACAGTAGTTATGACAGAGACCACAAGGTCTAAATTAGGACTAAAAGCCTAAAGTATTTATGACTCTTTTTAGAAAAAATTTGTCAAAAACATTTGAGGTTAAATAGTAATAAGCACATTAAGAAACTAAGATGCAAAAGAAGATAAAGGATGATTAATAACTCCTGTAAAAACAAATAGTTATGAATTGCATTTTATAGTTACAGTAATATAAATTTGAATCTTCACCTGAGCAAAATGAAAATATTTAAGGATGAGGACTGAGGGAGAGAGAAGAACTCATACATGATTTGTATTTTAAAAGATTACTTTGAGAGCTGGCCACAGTGGCTCATGCCTATAATCATAGCAACTCAGGAGGCGGAGGCAAGAGGATCACAGACTTGAGTCAGAAGCAGCCTGCATAATTTAGTGAGACCCAGTCTCAAGATAAAAAATAAAGGAGTTGGAGGGTGCAGTTTAATGGTAGAGTGCTTGCAAAAGTATGCATGATACCCTGGGTTCAGCCCCCGTACCACAAAATAAGTAAATAAATAAGTAAATAATAAATAAAGATTATTTTGAGAAGGGGTAAGAATAGCAGAGGGCAAGGTTGGAATCTTGGCAATTAGGTAGAATTTTTTGTTTAGTGGTTTTACATTGTGGTGAAATGTTAAGGTAAACTGAACCACAGGAATGGCAATATAGAGAGGAAGATCCAGACAATTAGGAAATATCCTTTTGAGATATCATCCACATACTTTATTGATGTTGTAGATGAGTAAGTGACTGCTGGCTGGAATTGATGGGTCACTTGGAGGTGCCATATCCTGAGATGGAACAAACAAGGAGGAACAGATATTAGGTACAGTTTCAAAATAAAACACACAAAAAAGAGCATACTGTGAGAGTTATAAAGTACACATGTCTAAAATGTACTGATTTCTTTTATATCTCTTCCCAGATCCCTTTCTCCTCAGAGGTAACCACTCTCTTAACCTTTGTCATCTTTTGTTTTGTTGTTAAATTTCAAATAAGTGGAATCATGTAATATTTATGCCTATGTCTGTGATGTTTATCCATATTATCAAATACGTTGAAACTAAAAAGATGAGGAAAGAATAAAAGCTGGTGTATTGGACAAAGTAGACTAAGGCTAAATGTGTTAACAGAAATAAATTCCATTTCATAATGATAAAAGCTGTGAATTAACAGGAACAGATAATCATCCAAAATTGTACGTACTTAATGACTTTGATTCAAACAAAGCAAAAGCAGAACAAAAGTAGTCCTAAAGAAATCTACCATTGTAGCTATAGGCTTTAGTATATATCTCTTAGTAGTTAACAGAATGAGCAGACACCAAACAAAAATCAATACAATCCAAAAAATTCAATAGTACTATTAGACAGCAGTCCCAATTGGCACATTGGAAGAATAACTAGACAATAACTGAGTGTTTATAAAGTATACCAAAAGTCTCCTAAATAAACCCTGAATCAAAAACAAAATCATACTTTAAAATGCTTAGTATAATAAATTATTCATACTAATATCAACTGAACCATGATGAAATGTAGCATATTAAATTTTGTAGAATACAAAACTGTATTTCATAACTTTAAATACTTCATGAGGTTTAGTTTCATTTTTATTTATGGTGTGTGGACAGATTTATTTCTACAATTTATTACATCCTTTGTAACTGAATGTAATGTCTTGCTGGTCTCTGGTAAGAAGACACTCAAACCAGTATGATGGACCCTTTGGTGTGAGGCCTGAAGGACCAATTATGATGAAAATTAAGCTATAACAATTTTAACATGATAATTAAAATGTACATGAGAAAATACACTTTTGTAGGTCCATATTAATAATGACTAGTCATGAAAAGAAAACTTTGGCAAACTTATAAACTTGATCTAATTTATGAGTATTTTACACATATCTTCCCAGTTTATGAAAAACCACATTTGTTGATCTATATGTTTGAAACATTTAAGAAATTTTCTAAAAATATATACGGAAATCTTTGATGAAAATACATATAAAAGGCAAAAAAATTAAATTCACTTAAAAAGTCATTTATCCTGAAGAGACAGTTTATGTATAAAAGAACCTGTCATATGATCTCTGTAGTAAAATCCTAACAATTAACAGGAAGTCATTGTTCAATGGCCCGTTAACCTCAATTACTTAAACATTACATAAACTTAAGTCTACAGGAATATTAGGAAGAAATTTCACCAATAGATGCAACATGGTTTAAAGTAAAAGGAACAACTCCTTACCTGCTTTGATTTAAAAAGACATTATTTATTAAACCTATCCACTGTTGCTTACACAACTCAAATAATTATTTCACATCAATACTTATTTTTTAAAAATTAGAAATACATAGTCCAGAAATCTACTTTTAAGAGTGATCACAGATAAACACAGTATATTTTTATATCTTTCAGAACATTTCCATCAGGTTGTGTAATTTCTGGAAACTTTTATACACATTGTTTTGCATCAGGCTCTTCATATTATGCTAACAGAATTCTACTTCCTAAAGAATTTTCATAGGACTTTGAAACTGTTACAACTGACAGTTTTATTTTTCACAATTACAAGGTTTTGAACCAAGTGTATTTGCACTTGTAGGCCATCTGAAGACTATTGTGCATTTCATCTTATCAAGCTTTATCACCATGTTGTTGTTGTTGTTGTTAGGTGCCGTCGAGTCAGGGTCCAACTCATAGTGACCCTCATAGGGTTTTCAATGGCTGACTGTTTTGGGATTGCCTAGGAAGTGGATTGCCACATCCTTCTCCCATTTTTGCGGTGCTGGGACTCGAACTTGGGACCTCAGAGACTGCAGAGCAGTGCTCTATCAACTAAGCCAAATCCCACCCCTCTTATCACCGTAGTGTGTGTTTTTTCATATTTGTGAATTAAACTTGAGATGGTTAGAGATGTTCCCCATGTTTTACATTGGTACGAATGTTCTTCATTATGCATTGTTGCATTTACTGGAAAGAGCTTGTGATAATGGAGCCTTTCCACATTTTATATTTAGGAATAGTCTCCAGTATGACTCCTTACATGTTTTTGAAGGGAACTAGATGATGGCTTCCCTGTATTGCTTACATCCATATGGTTTCTCTCCAATGTGAGTTCATTCACATATTCACATTTTACTCATACTACAAAGCTTTCAGGCTGGGATTTAGCTCAGTTGGTAGAGCGCTGCGCTGCAGTCTTTGAGGTCCTGAGCTCGATTCCCAGCACCGCAAAGATGGGAGAAGGGCCTGACAATCCACTCCCAAGGCAATCCTGGAACAGTCAGCCACTGAAAACCCTATGAGGGTCGCTATGAGTCAGATACCGACTCCACGGCACCTAACAACAACAACAACAAGGCTTTCACATAAAGTTTACACCATAGGGTTTCTCTCCACTGTAAATCCCTTCATGGTCCCAAGGGGACATAGGTGAAAAAAATCTTCACTGTATCACTCATATATGTCAGATATTAATCCAATGTGAATTTGCTCATGTCCTTGAGCCTCACTCAAAGAAGAGAAAGTGTCCCCTTATTGCTTATATCCATAGGGGTTCTTTCTACTGTGAATCCTTTCATGGCATCACAAGGAAGTGGAACAAGTGAATCTTTTCCAACACTGCTTACATTCATAGGGTTTCCCCCAACTAGCAGTTTGTTCATGTCTTTTGAAGGATCATGGAGGCTTTCTCATAGTGCTTACACAAATAAAGTTTCTGTCCATTATGAGTCCTTTCATGTCATTGAAGGGAACTGGTAGAAGAGAAGACTTTCCCACATTATTTACCTCCATAGAGTTTCTTTCCACGGTGAGTCATTTCATAGTTTTGACAGATTTGGATAAGTGAAAGCTTTCCAACATTGCTCCCATCTATGGGGTTTCCTTCCATTGTGAGTTCTTTCATGGCTTTGTGAGGAACTGCGAGAAGTGAAACCTTTCCCACACTGCTTGTATCTATAGGGTTTCTCTCCACTGCGAGTCTTTTTCATGGTTTTGAAGGTTACTAGGATAGTGAAGGCTTTCCCACATTGCTTGTATACATAGGGTTTCTCTCTAGTGTGAATTCTTGCGTGATCCTAAGGGAACCTCTGAGTAGAAAAAGCTTTCCCACATTGCTTGTATACGTTGAATATTACTCTAGTGTGAGTTTGCTCATGTCTTTGAAGTTCATTCAAAGAAGGAAAGGCTTTCCCACATTGCTTACATCCATAGGGCTTCTTTGTACTGTGAATTCCTTCATGGCATTGCAAGGAACTGGAATCAGCAAATGCTTTCCAACATTACTTACACCCATAGGGTTTCTCTCCACTGTGAATCTGTTCGTGTCTTTGCAAGGACGTGCAATTCTTGAAGGATTTCTCACACTGCTTACACACATAGGGTTTCTCTCCACTGTGAGTTCTTTGATGACATCAGAGGTGCAGTGCTGGATGTCACACATCATTTCTGGTATGGCAATTTCTGTTAAGTAAAAGCATTATGGTGTGTTATCATGCACCTGTTCACTGGATCTGGCACTAGGGAACTTGTGGCACTTCCCAAAAGTCACAATGACCATGAAACACAAAATTTTTGAATCTATTTAGGACACTAAGGCAGTTTTGACAGTGCAACTAAAGATACTCAATGAAAAAGAACTTCTAGAACTGCTTTAGAAAATGGCAAGAACGATGGGATATGTGTGCTTGAAGCTGGGGGAATATTTTGAGGGGGGATTAGGAGCAATATGTCTTTTACTGTCACAATTATTTTTTAATTCATTGTATCTTTTGATCACACCTTGTATATTAGTATGAGAAATTGAAAAGTAGCTATATAACCAAGTTATCACTAGAAACTAGTAAAAATAGAAAAACTCAAAGGAATTAGAGGAAGGACATAATAAAAACCTGAAGTAAATGCAATATAAAGCAGACATAAAAGAAGTCAACAATGTCAAAATTTAGTTCCTTGACAAGATAACACAAAATAATATAAACAAAAGGTATTACAAAAATAACCAATAATAGAAAAAATACATAAGTTAACAGATACAAGGAATAAAAAGGGGTACTTTACTATAAATCTTGCAGATATTAAAAGGGTATGAATATATTTTTTCAGTGAATTTGACAACATTGATAAAATGGATAAATTTTCTTAAAAGACTCTTAATATTAGGGGGAAAAAAACCCTGAAAATCCTGTGTCTGTTAAAATAAGTTGAATCAGTTTTAAACTACCATACAAAGGAACTGACAGGCCTACATGGTTTCACTGGTCAGTGCTTCCAGACATTTCAGTACTGTTATTCCTATATAACCTCTCTAAACTTGGAGATACCATGAAGGTGTGTAAATGGATACCAGAAATAGGAAAGATCTGAGCTAAAAGTACACACTGGGCTTCATCTCTCTTTTTTTTTTTTTTTTTTTGGCGGTACTGGGGGTTGAACCCAGGGCCTTGCGTTTGCATGCTCTGCAAGTGCTGGACCACTGAGCTGCACCCTCAGCCCATTTTCTTACTTTTTGAGACAGGGTCTTGCTAAGTTACGCAGACTGCCTCTGGTCTCGAACTTGCAATCCTCCTGCCTCCGACTCCCGAGCCGCTGGGATTACAGGCATGCGCCACCGTGCTCAGCTCGACTTCATCTTATACATAGTGTTTAAAGCCATAATTATGGTTGTGGTCACCTGTTGTAAAAAAAAAAAAAAAACCTGTATGAAAAAAATAAGAGTGCACTCAGTATAAATTTTCAGTATGAATGGCAATGGCAACTGAGAAGGAAGGGCAACACAAGAGGTAAATAGTAAACCACAAAGTGCATTCTTATGGGAACAAAGAGAGTTTCAAGAAGAATGGTGTGGTCAGTTTAAAAATTTATGAATATGAAGACAGACATTTCATTTGGAAGATAAAGGTCATCAGGCACTATCAACTTGATAGCAATTATGGAAAAAGAATTCAAGAATTTTAGGTTCTACTGTGTAGTTACTAATAGAATGGAATAATTGCTGGCGTAGGGCAGAGTCTTAGTGTTTTGGTTCCTGTCCTGGTACTTATCATTTTGATGTTTGGCAAGCTGCTTTGCCTTCCTATTTAATTATCAGTAAATTAGAGTTTATGATCGAGTTTGCCTTATTGAGTAATTGTTGAAATTGAGTAAATTACATTATATAAAGTGTGTAAGTTAGTGTCTGGTATCTTGTTAGTGCCTGCTATCACTAGCTATTAAACGAAGATTGTGGCATTGGATTTGAAAGCTCTTACTCAGTTTTACTAAATTTGTTTAATAATGTATACTTTTACTCTAAGGGTATTTAAGGACAATCTAAGGATCAAAATTTCTGCCATAGCAGGGTATGGTGGTGCATGCCTGTTATCCCCTCACTTAGAAGGCTGAGGCAGGAGATGGGTGAGTTCAAGGCCACCCTGGGCTACATAGCAAGACCCTGTCTCAAAAAATTAAAAAACTAAACCCCAAAATTCCTAGCTTATTTCCCCTTTTCCCTTGTTCTCAGAAGAACAAAGATGAATTAGGAAAGAAAAGCTCTAAAGGTAATGGAATGAATCCAGGGTGACTATTGTATATAAGGATAGATGATATCATACTGGGTATGTTTCTTGTAGAATTTTGAATTAGAAGTATTCTATGAAGCTACACCAACTAGAACTGTTCTGCTTACATTTTTAATCCTTCTATTTAGTATGAATATATTGTAAGATTACAGTCAGTGCCTAGATTATTATATTCACTTGCACCCTTGTTGTGGGGTATAAGCTTCTTGTCCCTCAGTCTTTCCCTCCCTCCCTCCCATCCTTCCTCCCTCCCTCCCTTCCTACTTTGCTACCTTTGTTATATTTTTGAGACAAGGTCTTGCTGTGTAGCCCAGAATGGCCTCGAACTCAACCATCTTCCTGCCTTAGCCTTCCAAGTGCTGAGATAACAGGCATGTATCATCATGCCCAGCTCCCTCCCCATATCTCTTGGAGTATTTTATATTTTAATCTGTGTGTGTGTGTGTGTGTGTGTGTGTGTGTGTGTGTGTGTGCATTTTCTATCCCTTCTAGCTCCTATACTTTGGCAGTTGGTTGGACCTGCCTATTTATAGCCCTTATGTTCTGCTTTAAAAATCTGTATGCTGATAATATCCAAATATATTTTCTGAAATCTTCCTAGGACTCCAAATTCATATATCCATCTACCTACTTGGTGTCTCTGTGCAGAGATCCTATAGAGGTTATAAGTGGCTATGTTTAACTCCTGCTGTTCTGCTTATTGTGTGAAGGGGCCAAGATACTTTAACCTATTTAATACAGTTCATTTTCCTCATCTGTAAAATTAGGACAATTATATCTCAAAGTGTTGTTAGGATTAAATGAGATAATGCATGTAAAGTGTTTAGAAGAGTGCCATACACATAGTGACCAATCAATAAATGTTATTGACTGTTGTTATCCTTACTATATAAAACTTCACTTGAACAAAACTGATCTCTTGATCTGCATTTCCTATCTTCAGACCTTCTTTCTCTAGTCTGCTGTATAGTCTTATACAACATCTCTATCTACCTAGTTACTCAAACCCACAATGAAAGTGTTGACCTAATTCCTTAGTTCTCTCACCACACCCTAATCTATTAGTTAATCCATGGCCTTTGCCTCCTAAACATATCCCAAATATGATAACTGTTTTCTCTTTCTTCTGTTACACTTGCCTAGGCCAAGTCATTGTCAGCTCCTACCTGGTTATTTCAGTATCTTTTCTTGCCTTTTCTATTCTTCCTCTGCTATTCATTTCCTGTATAGCAACAAATGTTGTTTATAAAACACCAATTGGTTATTGTCATTGCCTTTCCAATGGCTTTCCTTTATAGTTGAATAAAATAAAACTCTTAGCTCAAACTTGCAGAGCCTAACTATGCTGTTTATTTGCCTGATTTTCTACTATAATCACGTGTTCCCCACTGTGTTCCATCCCCTGGCATTACTGCTTTTCTCCTAACTTGTCCAACTCTTCACCATAGGGAGTAGGTGAAGTATTCCTTTGCTTATAAGGCACTTCCCGATCTGTTCATGCCTGGCTGCTGCTCTTTGTTTTTTTCCCATCTCTTTTATCATTTTATATAACATACCTTCAGAGAGGCTATTCATAATCATTGTTTAACAAGCTGCAATAAAACTGTTCTCTTATATAATTCAATAGTTTTAGGGTCAGCTGGCACTTTATAGAAGATGACATGGTCCATTTAGCTACCCAGAATAGAAGTCAGTCCTGTCATCTTCATTAATGCACCATCCAAAATGTGTCACCCATCATCTTCTTGATTTTGATACTTTTTTCCACAAATAACACTGATACCTTTTTCACATAGGATTTCCGGGAAAAAAACACAGATCATATGCGCCCAGACATTGTAGCTCTTCTGAGAAGTAGCAAGAATGCATTTATCTCTGGGATGATTGGAATTGATCCTGTAGCTGTTTTTCGATGGGCAGTTCTCCGAGCTTTTTTCAGAGCCATGGTTGCTTTCAGGGAAGCTGGAAAAAGACACATTGAAAGAAAAACTGGTAAGCAGTAGTTGATAATATTCTTCATGTTTCTTTTTTTTGTTGTTAATTTTAACCTCTTGTCCACAAGTATGCTCATAATAATGATTTTTATTTTATTGTGTTTTCTTACCATACTCTGACATCATGTTTCAGATCTGATGAGTTGAGTATACTTTATATGATTAAATGTATATATATTGCATATGTGCAGGTATGTGTTGGTATATTTTATTAATAAATATTGGTAGGAATAATTAGTGTAAAGCATAGGGTAGTTGGTAGGTACTCAGCCTTTGTTATGATTCTGAATGACAGTTGAAGTAATAATGATCATACAAGGATTTAAAATAATTTTGATGTTTTTCTCTACTTTGTTCTTACGCATAGTTTTTACTACAAATGTAGATTATGAAAGTATAAATTAAGAGAGAGAAAAGTTGGGATGGAGGTAATGTAATGTTATAGTAGGAAGAGTACCCTGCCCCATGTCATCTCTTCTCTTGACTAATTTTGTGACTTAGAACAGTTTTCCTTTCCTATAGAAGAGTCAATACTGCATCTGTTACTGAAGTATTCATTTTCTTTTTCTCTTACCCTTAACTCCCTTTATTGGGTTTTTACTTTGAAATTTAGAAATGAATATTTCTTTGTCTCCACCTTAAGCCATAAAATATCCCATTTCACATTCTGTTGGAGGGCAACTTCTAAAGCGCTTGTGGCCTATTGAAATTTGCACTGTTCCTTGCTGTAGATTTTAGATTGACCATTGCTGTATAGTGAGGATTTTCTAATATATATGCAGTTCAGACATGCCTTTCAGTAGAAGTAGGACAGGGATCCCTGTACTTCTATTACTTCTACACTGACTTACATTGCTTCTGGGGCTGTGTTCTTAGCAATAACACTTTAAATTCAGATTTTAAACATTTGAAATGAGTAAACATATTTGGGAGGTAATAGTTCTAAAATGAGGAGCCAAATAAGCTTAGTTTCTGTTTTTTTTAAGATTGTAATGTGTGTTAAATTTGTTGTTGTTATTAATTGCCATTGAGTTGGGTCCTATTCATAGCAATCCTCATAGGGTTTTCAATGGCTGACTGTTTTGAGATTGCTTCAGGAGTGGATTGCCATGTCCTCCTTTCATTTGGACAGTGGTGGGCATTGAACCCAGGTCCTCAGATAGTGCAGAGCAGCACTCTACCAACTGAGCTACACCCCAGCCCCTATGTGTTAACTAAACAAAACCATTCAAAATTGATAAGTATCCTGCAAAGATATTATTCACTAAGAGAAGAACCCTTTTTTGTATTTATTATTAAATATGCCACATTCTACAATTTCCCGCTACCTGTTGTGCTCCTTTGGCATTTAAAATCTGTTATTTGTGCAATGTAGTTGTTCATTATTATCAATTTGGGAAATGACATGCAATGATATTACAGACAACCTATAATTCTCTATCTTGATAAAATTTAGATTCTTTTTTAATCTAATTTTTCTTAGTATTATTGAGCTTATGTATAATAATTTAGAAACCCTCTTACTCTATATCATATGCATCTAGAAAGGTGCATAAAGGAAAAATGAAACTCAGTGATATACCATAAAGTGAAAACACCCCTGAAATTATTGCCTAGATTAAGAAGTAGGAATTAGAACCTTGCTGACACCCCCGAATTAGTCCTTGGCTAAATTTTTAAAATTTCATTTATTACAAAGGAAAGGAAAATCTAGTTAACTTTGCATTTTGGGGCCTGAATGTCAGATAATAATTATTTTATAATATATTCATGTCAGTGCTAGCATTCATTCTATCATTTTTGTTTCTTTATCTTACTTACACTTACTTTCTTTTACTGGGATTAAGTTAAAATGATACCATACAGTTAGATCATGGTAGCATTGCAAAATGAAAACTAACATATTTAATTGTTAAATGGTTTAAGTAGTGGATTCAGGACTTTTATACTGAATACAAACAGTGCAAGCGTAATAAGTTGAAATAGGAATTAAGACATTATGTGACCCCACTAGAATCAAATAAGTGCTCAGGTCTACATGTCATATAACTTACTGTCAAGTTATGATCTCCCTTGTATCTTCTTTATGGTTCTTACATAGTACTTTCTCCCCCAAGCTCTTCCTTATTCAAGAGGAGGAAATGAGAAGAAAAGTGGATGATACAGCTGGCACATTTGTTCTCTGTTACCTCATTACCATTTCTCGTTCTACCTTCTAACAGGGCCAACATGAAGCTTTATTGAAGATGTCCACTAAGAACATTTTCTGGTTTCCCGTAGCCTAATCACTATAATATGCAGTCAACAATTATAATTTATTTTTTTGTCAATACTTTGGGTTAGAACCCAGGCCCTTGCACATACTTTACAAGGGTTCTGCCAACTGGGCTGCACCATCAACCCATTTTTTATTTTTGAGTCAAGGTCTCACTAAATTACACAGGCTACCTCTGGCCTCGAATCACAATCCTTCTGCCTCCACCTCCCGAGACTACAGGCATGTGCTACTGCCCCCAACTTAAAATAAATTTTTCTCAAAAAGGGTAGTTGACAGAATTTTTATTTACAGGCCTTAAAATGACACTGTTTTTCTTTAACTTGGAAGGCTATACAAACAAAAAATAACAAAAGAAATAGATTTTCATTTGATATTCTCTGCTGTGCTCCGTTGGCTTGGTGAAGAGAAAAGAATGTCAGAAAATTCCTTGAGGAAAGAAGGGTGTGTGGGCAGGGAGTGTTGTTCACTGTTAGAATGTTTCTTGACAATGAGTTAAGACTCTGCTGAACTTTTTCATAAAGATATTCTCAAAAGAAGTGAAAATATTCTGCATCATCTTTTTATATTAGAAATATTATCTTCGACCTCTGGTTGACATTTGTCTGGACTTGGCCACCTCCTGCCTGTCATATTTCTTTCTGCTTACATTCCTTTCTGCTTACATTGCCATTTTAAGGCCTGTAAATAAAAATTCTATCAACTACCCTTTTTGAGAAAAATTTATTTTAACCTGGGGGTAGTGGCACATGCCTATAATCCCAGAGTCTCAGGAGGTGGAGGCAGAATGATTGTGATTTGAGGCTAGAGGCAGCCTGTGTAATTCAGTGAGACCTTGACTCAAAAATAAAAAATGGGTTGGTGGTGCAACCCAGTTGGCAGAACACTTGTAAAGTATGTGCAAGGGCCTGGGTTTTAACCCAAAGTATTGACAAAAAAACACAAACGATAATTGTTGATTGCATATTACAGTGATTAGGCTACAGGAAAACCAGAAAATGTTCAATGCAGCGCTTTTCACAATAGCAAAGATATGGAATCAACCAAAGTGCCCTTCAACAGAAGAATGGATAAAAAAACTATGGTATATATACACAATGGAATACTATTCAGCAATCAAGAAAAATGAAATAGGGTCATTCGCAGCAAAATGGATGGAATTAGAGAAAATTATTTTAAGTGAACGAACACAAGCT
>VMDO01014383.1:0-54795 GCA_007922755.1 Pedetes capensis | reverse complement strand
TCAGATCACATTAAAAGGGGGGGAGGGAAGATAAGAATGAGGTCAATACAAATGGACTAAAAATCACATGTAATTGTTCTAACAAGATAGAAACAAAGACCACTACAGGAAAAGTTTCTATCTTAAACAGAAATGGAACCCAAGGACATATAGAAAAATACTATATAGTAAAAGATAGAGAAGACTTGGATGGGAAACTCAGATAGGAAGGGGGGAGGGGGGAAACATAGAGGAGGGTAAGGGGTAACCTATATGAATAATGCTTATCAAATTGCATATATGAAAATTGTCACAACGAAAAGCATGTCAAAATGAATCACATTATGATGTACATTAAAAATTTCTAATAAAAAAAATGAAAAAACAAACAAACAAACAAACAAACAAAAAAAACACAGCCTTCAGTATGGATTGTGACTCAACACCAACAAAACAAAAATCCTTACAATTGGGTCAGTATGCAACTTCATGATAAATGGAATAAATATTGAGCTTGTCCAAGATTTTGCTTTACTTGGTTCTACAAACAACAACTGTGCAAGCAGCAGTGAAGAAATCAAAAGACACAGTACATAGGGAAAAGCTGTGGCAAAAGATATCTTTAAAGTATTGAAAAGTAAAGATGTCACATTGAAGATGAAGGTGTGCCTGACTCATGCTCTGATATTTTCAGCCACATTATGTGGTTGTGAAAGCTGGACAGCAAATAAGGGAGATGGTCCTGGAGATGACTACTGAATATACCATGGACTGCCAAAAGAACCAACAGATCTGTCCTAGAAGTACAACCAGAGTGCTTCTTGGAAGCGAGGATGGCTAGACTGTGTCTTATTTTGGACATGTAGTCAGGAGGGACCAGTCCCTGGAGGACATCATGTTTGGGAAAGTGGCAGGTGAAAAAAAGGAAGACCCTCAACTAGATGGATTGACACAGTGTCTGCAACAATAGGCTTAAACATAAATGAGATCATGTGCCTGGCACAGAATTGGGGAGTGTTTCATTCTGCTGTACATAGGGTTGCAATGAGTCGGACCCAACTCGATGCCACCTAACAACAACATAGAACTGATAATAATTTCAAAAGCACTTTCCTGGGCCCTGGCTTTGTTACCTGGCACTTATTTATACTAGTCATTACTTCTCATGAGCTCTCTGGGAAGAAAGCAAGTGAAATACTGGAAGAGTACTTTGTATGGATTAAATTTGAAATCATAAGATTTATATACATTGTCCTCTGTTGAATCCATTCTTAGCAAATTATAGTTGCCATTTCAGGGAACCATTATAAAAAATACAAAAACAAACACAGTGGAATCCTATTATAAACGTCTTACTTATGTTAAGTGAGTTAAATAATTTTCTTTGAAAAACCTAAGTTTATAGTGGTAAATAACACTTGACATAACGATATAATTTTTGTTTTTTGAAACAGGGTCTCACTAAGTTGTCCAGTTGGCTTTAAACTCACCATCCTCCTGCCTCAGCCTCATGAGTGCTGGGATTACAGGTGTGCACCACTGTGCCTGACCTTTTCAATATTTTTTACTTGTTCTAAAAAGCCAGAAGTAGGTATTTATGATGGGTCTTCTGTGTGACCTAATAACAAGAATATAATAGAAATGGTTCTATAGTTTGTGGGCTTGATTTATTATTTTTATTTTTGCCATTGTGTGTTGGACATTGATCAACCACTTCATTCTTCACAATGTGAAAGTATTCTAGTACCTCTCTATTTATTCACTTGCACATACTAGGTAAGTGCTGTATCACTGAGCTATATCCCCAGCCCTAGCAGTTACCTCTAACAGTACTTCTAAAATAAATTTGACCTCAGCTTTCTCTCATCTACATTTTCCCCTCATCTTCCACTTTGGAGTTATTAAGAAAAATTTCTTCCCTGTATAAAAGACTTGCTGTGTTAAGCTATGATCTAGTGTGCATGGGAACCAGGGCTAAGAGGTGAATTCATTTGAGTGAATCTGGAGTGTGCTGAGTCTGATGTGAAGCTTGCCAGTGCCTGGCAGCTGCAGAATCAGCAGGGCAGAGCAAGGTGGGAGAACAGCCAGGCTGAAGTGGCAAGAAAATTCCTTTCACACCTAAGTTGTACTTGCTAAAGAACGAGAAGCATGCAAAAAATACCTTCATCTCACTGTGCTGTGATAACAAGACCAGGTGTGATGGAGACAGTCCAATGATACACATCCATTCAGACTAAGCTTCAGATACAGTAGACATTTGTAATAAAAATCACAGTTATAAAAAATGTATGTTGTGGTTGTTAGGTGATCTTCAAGCGGGGTCTGACTCATAGCGAGCTTACGTACAGGCACATGATGTATTTAATGTTTAAGCCCATTGTTGCAGACACTGTGTCAATATATCAAGTTGAAGGGTCTTCTTTTTTTTTGTTGACCTGCCATTCTCCCAAACACGATGTCCTTCTCCAGGGATTGGTCTCTCCTCACAATATGTCCAAAATACATAAAACACAGTCTAGCCATTCTTGCTTCCAAGGAGTACTCTGGTTGCACTTCTTCTAGGACAGATCTGTTCTTTTAGCAGTCCATATCCTTTGTAAGGATGTATAGGAATTTTTAAAATTACAAGTGGCTTTATGCTCTACTTCAAACCTTTATTCAAACATTTAGTCTGTTTTGGTTTCAAAATATATATTTATTAACATTTTATAAACAGAATTAGCATGTACAAGGGGAACAAAAATATACCCTAGGGTCTGTTAGACTCATATGTCACCAGTTACATTTAATTAAAATTTAAAAATTTCCAGGGACTGCAATTGATCAGACATTCATACTGTTTAAAGCATGTGCAATACACTTTGAACACTGAGGAAAATTCTTCTTTTTAATTTTAAAGTATTTCCTCCTGAGGAAGGTTTGAGCTGGTTCATGTTTTGCCTGGTCATGCTCTCTAGGTTGTGCCATCTTGTTTCCTACGAGGGCCAAGCTCTGCCTTAAAAAATAGGGAAACTGCATTTTTTTCCTTGCTCATATTTTCTCTTATTTCTAAAGGCAAGTTATTTCTCAGGAAACATCTTCTTTAGCTTAAGATCTTTTAGAATACAGTCTCCCTCACCTCTGTGTGTGTGTATACATTTTTTTTTGTGTGTGTGTGTTTCAAACCTCTTCCCATGAAGAGTTAATTCTGAATCCTTCATTGCATGTTGCCCACAAGGAAACATGGCTATGCCACATGTCAACTTTGGAAGGAATATTCCAGAAGGGATTAGCTAGGCTATCTACCACCACAGCTGTTTCACCCAGCAGGATTTGTGGAGGAGTTCTCATTTAAAGAAAAGGTACTACCTATGTCAAGTGATCATGAAAATTTGAATCCTCTTATAGAACTTACATGTCTCTTAGAGCTTGCTGACCATATGGGAAAACTGTAGGGCTGAGGTAAGAAGAGAGGCCATAGAAGGGAAGATTTGACATATGTGGAAGAACAACCAACCAACCAACCAACCAACCAACCAACCAAAATCAACCTAAACTCCTTCTGAATGCTGTGTTTAGCTTTTGCTGTTGTTGTTAGCTGCCATTGAGTTGGGTCTGACTCATAGCATCCCTATGTACAACAGAATGAAACACTACCCAAACACTGTGCCATGCCCGGCACTATTGTCAGTGCTCCTCTGCTATTCATAAGATTTTCAATAGCTGATTGTTTTGGGGGTAGGCTGCCAGGTCCATCTCTCAAGCCTACAGCACCCAGTATTCCCAGGCTGTCTCCCATCTAAGTACTAACAAGGCCCAATCCTGCTTAGCTTCCCAGATCTGATGGTATTGGACACCACAGTGGCATGGCTGCAGGCATGTGTTTAGTTTTTAGAAAACTGAAATAATGAATAAATGTATTTTTGAAAGAGAATTTCTTCCATGTGTTTCTATAGGCACATTTTCCCCACTTGTTCAAGTCAAAAAATAATTATTAGAGAAAGTCATGAACTTGCATTTTGATACTTCCTCTCTAGGAGAAAATAATATAACCTCAAACCTTTTTGATAAATTCTAGAGCAGAATTAGAGAACTCAATTTTCTGATTTAAATACAGTGCCAAGGTTAATAATCACAGAAACAAACCCTGGTATCTCTATATTTAAAATTACCCACCATAGACCTACACATCTCTAATGCAAAGGAATCATCTCAGTTTGAAAGTGTGTATGTTGCAGCATGGGAAACAGCTATTTATTTTGTAAAATCTTCCTTCAAGGAGGATTTTATTCCATTTTTTTTTGTTTTAAAAATACTGAAGCATACTGAAAAGTTGAAAGAATAACAGGGCACTGTCAAGTCGAGTCTGACTGATGGTGACCCTATTGTACAACAGAATGAAACACTCCCCAGCACTGTACCATGCCTGGTACTATGTCAGTGCTTCTCTGCTATTCATAGGGTTTTCAATGGCTGATTGTTTTGAGATTATTTTGGGAGTGGGCGGCCCATTTCCCATTTTTGTGGTGCTGGGGATTGAACCCAGAGCCTCAGAGAGCACAGGGCAACACTCAACAAACTGAGCTAAACCCCAGTCCTCTCTCTCGTTACGTGCATACAACCAACATCTCCATGGCTTAAACCATTTGAAAGCAAATTTTAGACATGGTGACATTTTACCCATTTATACTGAGGACTGAGGCTGGGGATGTAGCTCCGTGGTAGAGAGCTTGCCTAGGATGTGTAAGGCCCTGAGTTTGATGTTGGAACCACAAAAACAACAAACAAACAAACATAAAAACAAACAACCTTGAGAGCATGTCCCAAGGATAAAGTCATTCTCTTATATAGCAACTATAGCACTATACTCAAAAGAATTAACATTAAGTTCTTAATATTTTACAAATTATTCCATATTAAAATGCCCTTAATTGCAAAAAAAAAGGCTTTTAATAGCATTTTTTCTTTTAAAAGCAGGATCCAATCAAGTTAAAACATAGCATTTAATCTAGAGAGGTCTTTGCACCTTTTTTCCCCTCTCCATAATTGCCTGTTTTGGGGGTTCAGGCAAGTTTTCTTATGGAATGTATCGCATTCTAGGATTGGTAATAGATTTGATATGCCATTTGATAATTTAGAGTCACAAAAGAAGAATCCTAAGAACTAAGTTTGATATAGTAGTAAAGAGATAGTTACCAAAACACTTTCATATTCACATAGATGTCCCAGGAAATTTAGATTAGACTGAAGGAATTTGGCAGAAAGCACAGTAGTATTTTGGGATCACAATGTTTCTAAGTTCACTGGTTTTTAGATATTCTAAAATCAAGCAAAAGGGAACTAATCTCTTTAACAGGTCATCATTCCTCAGTGGATATATTTAGTAAATGGGAATGTTGGTTTGGGGCCAGCATGAGAAACTGTAGTTAAAGAAAAGAGAGTTATCTGCATGATAGTGAGTATGGAGATCTATGGTGATAGGGAAATTTTCATATGTACAATTTCATTTTTTTTGGAAAAAGTATGCAAAAAGTCAGAATGAGACAAACCATTATGCTAATACATTATTTTATCTGCTTTAAATGCTTTCATGTTCAAATAGGAAAGTATATGTCTATGCATATGTACCTAAGTGTCAGTGTGTGTGGGTACAGTATATAGCCAATGATTTTGGAACTGAATAGCTACAAAACTGGCATTATTGTTACTAATACCAATAAAATGCCCTTTTTATGTAAATTTTTTGTGTGTCAGTAAAAAGATGGTTTGTAAATAATGTGGATGACATTCAAATAATATCTTCAGTTTTCTTTTTACATTTATCCAAGGAACTACAGAGCTCTTACGATGTGCTGAATGGGGATGCAAGGATGAACAATAGAATATGATCCCCCTCCTTGAGCAGTCATAGTTTAGTGGAGGAGGCAGAAATGTTCAGTTGTAGCAAGTGTGCAAGCTGCTGTAATAAAGGTACATTAAGGCGCCCTGTGGGTGACCTTCAGCAGCAGCTCAGGAAGTATTTGTGAGTCAGCAGATGAATGGAGATCACAGAGTAGGAATCACTTAGGAGATCATCTGGGGAGATAGAGAAGATTCCAAGGAGGAGGTGAAGCCTGGGCTGTGTTTTAAATGGTGTATAGAAGTTTCTCAAGTGGGTGAGATATCGGGTCGGACATACCAGGCAGCTTGTACTAAAGGAAATTAGAGTATGAGGTTGACGAGTAACATAGTTTTGCCCAACCCCAGGGTTTGTATGGGTGGTGGGTAGGGATATGGTGGAAAAGAGGAGTCAGAGAAAAGAAAACAAAGGCATTTTAAGCCTTTCTAGAAACATCTAAGCCTGCAGCTGTACCACTGTGGCATCTAATCCCACCAGATCTCAGAAGGTAAGCAGGATCCGGCCTGGTTGGTACTTGGATGGGAGACCACTTGGGAACACCAGGTGCTGTAGGCTTGGGAGAAGGACCCGGCAATCCACTCCCCACAAATAATCAGCCATTGAAAACCCTACAAATAGCAGAGAAGCACTGAATAGAGTTTTGACTGTTGTACATAGGGTCTCTGTGAGTTGGACATCTGTTCCACAGCACCTAACAACAACAACAGAAATGTCTAACTCTTCTCTGGAAATAGCCGTGAGGTATCTACTGAATGATATTGATTGGAGGATTGATGTGCTTGGGATTATTGTTTATTTGTTTTATTTATTTATTTATTTATAAAATCTCTGACTTAAAGTATATTATAAAAGACCAGGGAAGAGATGGTGAATAAATTAGTGACAATAGGAATGGGGATGAGGACAGATTCAAGAGTTATTTGGCCTAGTAACCAGCCATTATTGTGGCTATTAAAAAAATCTTGCATGTGCATTCAGGAACTGGTAGCTTTGATGAATTTATATAGGGGTTTGAAAAAAAATGTGTTCATCTTTATTTCAGTTTTTTGATACTGTTTAATTTGACTGTAACTTTTATAAGCAAAAGAATCACATTATCTCCGCTTTTTCCCCTTTTCTATAGCCATCTCTCCCTATTTCCAGTTTTGCTTTCTGCAGTTTTAGTTGTCTGAGGTTAACATGGTCTGAAAATACTAAATGGAAAATTCCAGAAATATACAATACGTAAATTTTATGTAAATTTGTTATACTATATTGTTAGAATTATTCTATTTATTATTAGTTGTTAATCTTTCAGTATACTAATTTATGAATTAAATTTTATCATAGGTTTGTGTGGGGGCTGGGGTTTAGCTCATTGGTAGAGTGCTGCTCTGCATACTCTGAAGGCCTGGGTTCGATCCCCAGCACCACAAAAATGGGAAAAGGACCTGGCAGCCCACTAACTAAACAATGAGCCATTAAAAAGCCTATGAATAGCAGAGAAACACTGACGTATTGCTGGGCATGGCACAGTGTTGGTGAGTGTTTTGTTCTATTGTACATAGGGTCAGTATGAGTTGGGCCTGACTTGACAGCACCTAACAACAATAGGTTTGTGTATAGGAGAAAACATAATATATGTAGGGTGCAGTACAACATATGGTTTCAGGTATCCACTGAAGGTTTTGGAGCACATTTGTTTGTTGTTAGGTGCCGTCAAGTCGGTATCTGACTCATAGCGACCCTCATAGGATTTTCAATGGCTGACTGTTTCGGGATTGCCTTGGGAGTGGATTGCCAGGTCCTTCTCCCATCTTTGCGATGCTGGGAATTGAACTTGGGACCTCAGAGATTGCAGCACAGCGCTCTACCAACTGAGCTAAATCCCAGGCCTTGGAGCACATACTGAGATATAATTCACATACTGTATAATTGATCTATTTAAATTGTACAATTTAATGATTATTTAGTATGATCACGGAGTTTACATTATCACAGTGAATTTAGAGTACTTTAATCACTCCAAAGAGGAACCTTGTATCCCTTAGAATTGCTCTGTGTTCTCTTCTTTCCCTACTTCTTGGAAATTCCTATGTAGGGTCTCTGACCTAGGATGGTTCAGCTTTTGATTTTTTCACTTTATGATGGTATGAAAACTATATACATTCAGTAGAAACTATCCTTTGAATTTTGATCTTTCCTTGGCTAGCAACATGTGGTACAATACTTTCTCCCAAATTGCAGCTCATAGTCAGCTACAAGGTCATGAGGGAAAATAACTGACATTCTAGTGTACCATGTTATCAGCATTTTTAGATTATTGGTATTCAATAAGTTGCATGAGATATTGAAGTCTGTATTATAAGATAGGCTTTGCATTAGATAAGTTTTGTCCCACTAGAGGCTAATGGAAGTTTCCTAAACATGTGTAAGGTAGGCTAGGCTGAACTATGATGCTCTATAAATCAGGTGTATTAAATGGCTTTTCAGCTTACAATATTTGCTATGTACAATAGGTTTATTAGGATACAACCTCACTGTAAATTGAGAAGCATCTATAATCTACTTTCTGTCCCTGAGTATTAGACAGGAAGTTACTCATTTTCTGAGTGCTAAGGCTATCCGTTGATCACTGTTTGACAATATAAAACCCTTTATATTTTTTCCCAGATATGTTTCCCATTTCACTTATAGACCATGTCTCATGATCTTCATATTTTCAATTTATAATATCTCATTTATCCTTTGGGTGCTCGCCTCAGCTTTTGAAGATTGCAAGAAACTCATGAAAGAATGTTTTTGTTAAGAGATGGTAGGACCAAGAATCTTGTGTTTCTCTGCCATTCAGGTGGAGTTGGGGGTAAATTTCATTGTGGAATTGGGTCAGGGTGACTCCTGTGTTATCACTTAACCCCTTAGGTAAGACTCATTGCTTGGAAAAATCTAGATATTTAAATAATTATTATGATTACAGTAATGATAGCTATTATTTCCTCAATGTTGTATGAAAAATAATGTTCTGGAAATGTTAAATCAACTATGGTTTATTGAGTTTGGAAATAGATTGTGCAGTGAAGAGCTTCCAGCAAGAGGCCAGCTGTGGGTTGGCTTCATATTCTGACCAACTTCCTAAACTGTTAGGCAGGCAGGTGGCTCCAGAAAATAGGCTGTGTATGTGGTTTCTTTATTGCCCACTTCTGAAGCATCCTAATAGATCTTTCTCTCCTCTGGGGTCATCTAATTTCTCTTTGAAGTTATTTTGGACCAGCAAAGGGTAGTTTTAGAGAGGGAAGATAGATTTTCCTCTTCTGAACTTAAACTTAATAAGCACTTATGAAAAGTAATCTTTCTAAGTATCAGAAAGGCAGGGAGTAGGCCTGAATGGCCAAGAATTCAGGGTTTTACTTGAAAATGGCAGCCATGACTCCCTAGTTGAAAATGATCTGATGAACTCTACAGTAGAGGAGGCTTCACCAGGAAAAACAAAATGTGGGTCTGGAATGGACCAGAGGAAGTCACTTCATATCATTCACTGCCACAGGCATGTCCGTGTCCTAATCACCTAACCGCCATGAGTACCCTCTTTATGTGTACACCACAACTCCCAGCCTCGTTTCAGTGACTTTGAGCAGACCAACTACCATCCGTGCTGGTTTAGTTTATGAGCATTTTGTGTTATTTACCCTTTCCTGGATGTAGGAATCTGACCATAGCCAGGGAAAATGTAGTTTATGGGGTAAGATGTTACAGAAAAACAAAGAAATTGGATCAAGTGTGGCTACCACATGAACGAAAACAATAGCAGAACCCACTGACATTTATTCAACACTGCTACATGTACTGATTATTGGCTTATTTAATCTCATAAATCCTAGATGAAATAAGTGCTGCATTTATAATTATTTTTACAAATGAAGAGACTATAGTTTAGAAAACAAATGACTTGGTTAAGATCAAACTGTCACTGAATTACAGAGCTGAGGGTTTAATTTGGGTATTTTGATTCCAAATCACATCTTGATTACTCTATGTGTGTACATCTGTTCCTAATATGGTTATGCAACATAATTATAAGATGCAATTTTATAAATGCATGGCTAGTTCTTTGCTTGTATAAACAGGAAAAACAATGGTTTAAGCACAACATGTTAGAAAGAAAGTAATTTTGATTTGAGTAGCTGTTAATATCACTCAGCAAGGTGGTTGAGTTTATTAATAAATTATGGACCTGGTGGATTTTTCTTTGCTTATTCATATGTATACTCTAATACCCACCTTAAAAGACTCATAAAATCAGAGGGAAAACTTAGGGCTGGATAGAAATAATTGTTGGAATGAAGGATGTATCAATGTATAAAAATAACTGAGAAATGAAAGCATTGTATCTTTGTAAAATTTTACTCACTGAAGAAGTATTTATTGAATGCCAGGTATTCTTTTAAAAGCTAGAGTTATGGCCTTTTGTCTTAATACATAGGTGATAAAGGAGTGTGTGTGTGTGTCCATGCATGGGTGTGCATGTGTGTGTACCTGCCTATGTGCATGAAATATATTAGATGGTGATAAATTCTGGAGAAAACTGAAGTAAGATAAGGATAGAGCAGTTCTTTATTATATAATGTGATTAGGGAAGACCTTGATACTGAAGTGACATAAGAATGGAGCCCGGAAGAAGGTGAGCAAGCCGGATAGGTATTAGGCAGAGGGAACAGCAAAGGCAAAATCTCTAAAGGGGAAATTTGCTTTCAAAGAATAGCAGGAACCTGATTAGATGGGGTATGGGGAAAGAAGAAAGTATATATCTGAAGATTTAAGTTAGAGACATACCAATTATTGCCTATTGGTATACAATATTGATAATATGAGTTGTTTGAAAGTAATTACTTGATTATAATGTGAAGTTCTATTTGGGGAAAATAGATTTAATTATATTTCATAATTTTATAAAATAGATTACTTAACTTCTATTAGGTAAAATTTAGAAGTAATAATAAGAGACAATGAAACGAGAGGGAAGAAATGGCCTGATTTTAGAGCAAGAAAAAAGTGTAGATTAAAAATGAATGTCCCAGAAAAAATTTTTGGGAGTCTACTTTACCACTAGCTTTAAGAGGACTGTTACATAGACAAACACAATCAAATCAAAGGGAAATAGAGAAGAGACAAGCAAAAACAGTACTAAGTAAGATAGGCAGAGAATTATTTAGAAATAGCTATGGGGAAAAATCCCTTAGGAAACGCAGAAGTCAGCGGAGTTGATGGCAACCTCAAGGCTTTGTATTAGTGACAACATTTTTCTTTTCAGGCAGGATTCCATTTAGGTCAGGAGAATTTTCCTCTATATGTTGGTCGATCTTGGTTGTTTATATAAAGATACTCAACAATTAAACCATTTTTTTTGTTATTGTTGCTTATTCTCCTGTGACCGTTTTTAGGCTTGCCCAGATACATACTTTTGCTTCCATCACCACTCCCAGCCCCTCTCTCCCTTCCCACATATTGTTTTTCTGTAAGGGTGATTGAGATAATCTGTAGAAACATGGGGTGATGTTTTCAGGTTGTTAAATCCCAGAAATTGAAAGGAGAGAGAAATCTATGGAGAAAAAAGAAAGTTCTATGTTGTCTAGAGTAAATTCAAGTAACTATCCCTTACTGTGGGCTGGGATTTAGCTCAGTTGGTAGAGCACTGCTCTGCAGTCTCTGAGGTCCCAAGTTCGATTCCCAGCATCCCACAAGTGGGAGAAGGATGTGGCAATCCACTGCCAAGGCAATCCCGAAACAGTCAGCCATTGAAAACCCTCTGGGGGTTGCTATGAGTCAGATAGGACTCGATGGCACCTAACAACAACATCCCTTACAGAAGATCAGCGTTGACATGTGAAGAGTGAATATGGCATTGCAGAAAGAATTCTAAGAAAGCTCTCATGGTCATTACCTCCTGGCATGACTCCCACAACCATGTGACTGTTACCTGGCAAAGAAGATTCTACAGATGTAATTAAGGTTACTAATCTGCTCTTATAATAGGGAAATTATGTGGATGGACCTGACTCAGTCACATATTCCCTTTAAAAGCAAAGAGTTTTCAGTAGCTGTGGAAGAGGAAATGCGAGATTGGAAGCACAGGAATAATTTGATGTGCAGGAAATTCTCTACCACTGGTTTTGAAGGTGGAGGGGACCTTGTCTCAAAGATTGTGAGTGGCCTGTAGAAGATCAGAGCAGCCCTTGGTTGGCAGTCAGCAAGGAGATAGGGTCAGCTACAGTCCTACAAGCACAATGAACTGAATTTTAAAAGAAGAATGAGCCTTCGGATGAAAGCCCAGCCTGGTCAACTTCATGATTTTGGCCTTCTCATGGTCTAAACAGAGAACCTATCCATGTATGCTAGATTTTTGGCCTATATAAGTGTGTGCTAATATGTGTGTGTGTTGCTTTAAGCCACTAAAACTATGGTGGTTGTTGTTGTTGTTGTTAGGTGCCGTTGAGTCGAGTCCGACTCATAGTGACCCTCATAGGGTTTTCAATGGCTGACTGTTTCGGGATTGCCTTGGGAGTGGATTGCCACGTCCTTCTCCCATAAAACTATGGTAGTTAGTTATAAAGCAATAGAAAGGCAATACACAATATTAAAACAAGTTAAATTTAAACTAACATTCCTTCATCTCTCTTCGATTTAAGCAGCTATTTTGGCCCAAGTAATTTGGATTCAGTTTGTAGATAGACTTAGCCAATATTATTTATCAGCAGTTTGCATCTAAGATGGAAACAACTAATTTCCTATTGGATTTTAATTTTTTTTGACAAAAATTTATGTTTTTGATATAACAGTAGAAAAAAATGTTCTGAAATGTTAGTGCTTGCATTGATTTGTTATTTATATATAGTTCTGATATTTGGGAACTTTTATAGTTTTGTACTAGGTATTCCTTTGTTATTACTAATTTAATATAACCTTTATTCATCTAATTAATTTTTAAAATTTAAAATTTTTAATTCTTTTGTGATACTTGGAGATTGAACCTGGGGCCTCACACATACTTTGAAAGTGCCCTACCACTGGGCTGCACCCCCAGTCCATTTTTATGTTTATTTATTTTTTATTTTGAGACAGGGTCTCACTAAGGTACTCAGGCTGCCTCTGTCCTTAAACCTGCAATCTTCCTGCTTCTTCCTTGAGAGTGGCTGGGGTAACAGGCATGTGCCACCACACCTGGTTTTTCTTCTAATTTTTTGGAAAGCACTTATTTTTTTCATCATTTTAACAATGATAAAATGAATATATCCCTTCTTTTTTCTCTTTTTATTTCCTTTTTACATTAACTAATTTTGGCAAATAGTAGTATCTTTATTAGGATGTAATATATATACACACATATATATTACATCCTAATATATATATAAATATATATATTACATCCTAATATATAAAAATATACATATTACATCCTAATAAAGATACTACTATTCACCAAAATTAGTTAATGTAAATGTAATTTATATATATATATGCCTATATATCTATTGGGGCTGGGATTTAGCTCAGTTGGTAGAGTGCTGCGCTGCAGTCTCTGAGGTCCCGAGTTCAATTCCCAGCACTGCAAAAATGGGAGAAGGACCACAATCCACTCCCAAGGCAATCCCGAAACGGTCAGCCATTGAAAACCCTATGAGGGTCGCTATGAGTCAGATACCAACTCGATGGCACCTAACAACAACAACGTATATCTATTGCTATGTTTGTGGTTGTTAGATGCCGTGGAGTTAGGTCCAACTCATAGGAACCCCCATAGGATGTTCAATGGCTGATTGTTTTGGGACTTTTTTAGGAGTGGATTACCATGTCCTCTCATTTTTGCAGTGTTGGGGATCGAACCCAGTTTGTTAGCATTATTTTATTTATTAACTTATTTTTGGGACTCTCTGTTTTAATGAAGAAGGCAATTAATGTTGTTGTTGTTAGGTGCTGTTGAGTCATGTCCGACTCATAGCAACCCTCGTAAGTTTTCAATGGTTGATTGTTTTGGGATTGTCTCAGGAGTGGATTGCCATGTCCTTCTCCCATCTTTGCAGTGCTGGGAATTGAACCCAGGACCTCAGAGACTGCAGGGTAGCACTCTACAAACTGAGCTAAATCCCAGGTTTCTTTTTCCTTTTTCTAATTTTTAACTATGTAATTTCCACATTGGAAAAGTTCATTACCGTCACATTTTGTTCTGTCAATTCAATCCCCATATTTGTTGTGGCTGAGTTCTACAGCACGAATATTTATTATGAGCCTCTGGTGCTACTCTGTAGGCTCGCTGGTCTTTGTTGCCTAAAGTTTGTTCTTAGTTCCTTAGTTTATTCATCCTTAGTTTATTCTTACTAGTTTGTTCTTACTTCCTTAAGAAAGTCTTATGGCACCAGTGTTCCTGTAATTCTTGCATGTTAAAATCAGCTTGTTTATAACCCTTCCTTGAAGTGTTATTGGGTTGAATATAAACATAGTTGGCTCATACTGCTTTTCCTTGAATACCTGTAGATGTTACCCGATTATCTTTTAGCATTGGGAATAAGTCTTAGGACTACATAATTTTTTCCCCTTTAAGTGATTTGACTTTTATGCCTTCTTCATTCTTTAAATTTTCCAGGGAGTTTATCAGTGTTGACTGTTTCAGGTCAATTATTTTAGTGAAATTCTTCCAAAGTATAGATTCATGTTTTTCATTCCAGGACATTTTTCATGAATAATATCATTTTTATTTGTTCTATGACATTATTTTGCTTTTATTATTTAAAAAAATTTTGAGGAACTCCAACTAAACACATGTTGGGTCTTTTGCCTATTCTTTTATATATTGTTTTATTTATATTAATTTATATATTCTTTCTTTTTTCTTTTCCTTAATTTGTTTCTTTTCTTTTAAGTTTTTATTGAGACAGTGACTTACCATGTAGGCCAGGATGGCCTTGAACTCACTATGTGGTCCAGGCTGGCCTAGAGCTTGCAATCTTTCTGCTTCAGCCCTTGAGGGCTGGAATTAAAGGTATGTGCCACCATGGCCAATTATATTATATTATATATAATTTTCTCTGCAATCTTTTAAAATTATGTTAAATTTTGTTTACTTTTCATGTCTTTATCCTGATACCCCTTCTGTGTTTTCTACAGGGTTTTTTGTTTCTGTGGCTTTTCCAATAATATTTTCATTTTTTTGATGATTTTATTTTTCCTATTTTTTTCTTGGTTTTTATAGCCAGCACTCTAGTTTCTATGCTGTCTTGCCATTTTTGCTTTGATTTCTTGCATTTTTGCTTTGTGATCTTTCTTAGTAGAAATGATTGTTTCATTTTTTTCTAAGTTACAGCAAAATATTTGTTCATAATATCCACCCACCATGTGAGAATTCTTTTTCTTGAGAGTAAGCTTCATCAATGAATATATTTTTCTATTTTTTCCCCTTTATTTCTTCTGGTATATTTGACTTGGTGCAAGGTTAGTTTCTTCTGAAAATTGATTATTGTATGAAGAGATGAAGTTCCCTGTCCCAGGTATTCATAAGTGGTTATTTAGAAGGAGCCAATGGTGTACTGACCAGTTTGAATAATCAAAAGTCGTATCCTTTCAATTGTTACAGAGACCTACAGAGACCTATATCTTCCAGTAAATATGATTTTATCTGCATTATTCTTCCTGATGGATTTAGCTTCTGTGATAGGGACTAAGTCTATGGAGGCTGCTGATATCTGGGAGATTAATCTCATTTCTGCACCTCTTTTATTATATTATATAGTTGTTGTTAGGTGCCATCTCCAGGGTTTGGTCTTTCCTGACATGTCCAAAATATGTAAGATGCAGTGTAGCGATCCTTGCTTCCAAGGAGCACTCTGGTTGCACTTCTTCTAGGATGGATCTGTTGTTTCTTTTGGCAGTCCATGGTATAGTCAATATTTGTCTCCAGCACCATAATTCAAAAGCATCAATTCTCCTGTCATCCTCATTCAAAGTCCAGCTTTCACAACCATATGATGCAACTGAAAATACCATGGCATGAGTCAGGCTCACGTTTGTCTTCAATGTGACATCTTTACTTTTCAACACTTTAAAGAAGTCTTTTGCAACGGCTTTTCCCAGTGTAATGCATCTTTTGATTTCTTGACTGCTGGTTACACGGTTGTTGATTATAGAACAAGTAAAGCAAAATTTTGGGCAATCTGAATCTTTTCTCCATTTATAATGAAGTTGCATACTGACCCAATGGTAAGGATTTTTGTTTTGTTTATGTTGAAGTGCAATCTATACTAAAGGCTATGTTCTTTCATTTTCATCAGTAAATGTTTCAAATCCTCTTCATTTTGAGCAAGCTAAGTTGTATCATTTGCATAATGCAGATTGTTAATGAGCCAGTGCCAGTGTCTTTAATACCAGTGGCATGGCTTTTAGCACCACAGCAATACACAAGCCCTCACAGTATGGCAAACTGACAGACAAATGAGGGATATATACTGTCAAGAAAGTATATTTTTGGTGGCCATTCTGGAAACATTTCATCATGGAACCCAGTATCCTCAGCTTCTTTCTACTTTTTTTCATTATCTCTTCTGTGATTTATGCTGTTTTGGGCATCATTTTCTAAATATCTTAGAGTCTATGTTCTACCTTTACTGAAAATATAGTTTATGGTTTTGTTTTCCATTGTTTCTTCCATATATTTTTCAGGAAGAGAAGAGGAGAAAGCTGGATTTATATAATCACAATTATATCAGAAATTCCAGGGAGATATTATTTTTACAGAAGTAAAAATGAAAATATCACAATGGTGATTTTTACAAACCATTGATGGGCATTTTAGGGTTGAAATTTCTTGAGAAATGATAGGTTTCAACATTTATAGAAATAGAGATGAGATTATTTACAAGTGACTTTCTCTGTTTTGATAACAAATGTAACCATCATCTGGAAAGCGAGAACCAATTTATATTTCTCTGAGAGAAATTGTTTTCTCTTGTCAACTTACATCTGTAGCTTAAAATATATCAGTGGTGGTCATGTAAGTGATTGGGATTTTTTAAGTGAATGATAGTTCAATGCAACTTGGGAAAAATGTCTTTCACTGAAGATTGACCTCAATCACTTCCAAAGTTGTTACGGTATTGAAAGGCTGAGCAAGATGCCTGGGAGCTAGTGAAAGAATCCCAGAGTGAGGTTATGGGATAACACTGAACACTAACTCAGATGTCAGATAATGCTAGGAAAATTAGGAAAAAAATAAAGTTTTTCAAGCAACCAAATTCTGAATTTATACTAACAGGAGCTACTTGTATGTATAATTGTTGTTGTTGTTGTTAGGTGCTGTCGAGTAGGTATCCGACTCATAGCGACCCTCTGTACAACAGGGGAAACACTATTGTCAGTGCTTCTCTGCTGTTCATAGGGTTTTCAATGGCAGGTTGATTTTTGGGAGGGGGTTGCCAGGTCCTTCTCCCAAGCCTACAGCTTCTGGTATTCCAAGGCGGTCTCCCATCTAGGTACTAACCAGGCCTGATCCTGCTTAGCTTCCAAGATCTGACGGGATTGGATGCCACAGGGTTACCACTGCAGTGTATGTATAATAGGCCCCTTTATTCATAGTTTTGCTTTCTGTGTTTTCAGTTACTCATGGCCAACCATAGTCTAAAAATATTAAATATAAGATTCCAGAAATAAACAACTTACAAGTTTTAAATTGTTATTCTGAGTAATGTGATGAAATCTTGTGCCATCCCACCTGTCTAGCCTAGGGGGTGAATCATTCCTTTTCCCAATGTATCCATGCTCTATATGGTACCCTCCCATTAGTTTCTTTTCTTTTCTTTCTTTTTTTTTTGGGGTACTACAAGTTGAACCCAGGGCTTCGCACCCCCATGCTTTGCAAATGCTGGACCACTGAGCTGTGCCCCCAGCCCATTTTTTTTTTTTTTTTTACTTTTTTGAGACAGGATCTTGCTAAGTTATACCACAGACTGACTCTGGTCTTGAAATTGCAATCCTCCCACCTCCGCCTCCCAAACCACTGGGATTACAGGTATGCACCACCGCATCTGGCCCATTAGTTTCTTAGTAGCTATCTCAGTTATCAATTTGACTTCTATAATATTACAATGCTTTTATTCAAACAACCCTTACATAATAACTTAACATCATGTCATAATGCCTTTATCATTCACTTCAATTCAACTCATCACTCAGGCACTGTATCATCACAAGAAGGGTGAGTGCAGTACAATAAGATATTTACAGAGAGAGGTCACATTCATATAATTTTTATTTCAGTATACAGTTATAATTGCCCTACCTTGTTGTTGTTAATCTCTCTGTGCCTAATTTATAAATGAAACTTTACCTCGGTTATGTATATATAGGAAAAAAAGTATTTATGGGGTTTGATGCTATCTGCAATTTTAGGCATCCACAAGAAGTCTTGGCATGTATCCTCCACAGATAAGGAAAGAGTACCATGTTAACTACTTTGTGATTTTAGTATAAAGTAGGCCTAGATTTTTTACCAGGCAATAAATTGCTTGAGGTATAGTATCAACCGTAAACAGTACAATTACAATTATGTCTCTAGAATTGAGTGTTTTAATATCCAAATGTTCTTATTGTGAGTCTTTTTACGGTCATAAAATGGATTTACATGCTTGATTAGAAACGATTGTGGGTGCTGCAGCTGGGTGATCTGTGCTGTGGAGGTCCCCCTCCCATTGCTGCTGAGATAATGCCAACAGCTCTGAGGCATTTCTACCCATAAAAGGAACAAGAAGACCGTGTGTATAAGTTACAGTACATGAAGCAGAGACCTTCAGGTCTGAGCCCATATTGCTTATGCATGTGTGAAGGAACAAATAAGATTAACTGCACTCTTAGAGATGCAGTGTTGGGGAAAGAGGATGCCTTTTGTTTTTATAATTTTGCTGTAGTTTGTGACTAATTGCACATTATGTCATTCCATACTCATGGCACATTTAATAAATAAAATGATTTATTACTAATAAGAAATAAGAACATTCTATAGTGCTATCCAGCACACACAATGCTTTCATGTACATTACATAATTTTTGATTTCTTAGGGATGTTTGGCTAACACAGATTAGTTGCCTGGGGACTCTTGTTGTCAAGGAGACAGGTAATTTCCTAGATACCTGGTTTCAATGCAAAATTGCATTAGAAAGAGTTATGGTAATGAATATGCTCAACAAAATATTTTTAGAGTTCTCAGAATTCAGTGAAATTGAACTATGAAAAGAGACTATAAAAACTTTTAAAGAGCTTTTGTGGATAATATCGTCTTTTCTTTAAAAAATTAAAACATGTTGAAGTCGTCTTTTGAGAATGCGGTTAAGTCCTAATCTGGAAAAACAGAGCTGTGCAGGGGCACTGGAGGGCAATGCTTGAGGAATATATTAATGTGTCTCCTCCTTGTTCCACCAGGAGTGTTGCTGTGCCTGTGTCTCTGTCTCTTTCTATCTCAATTCTTCTCTCTGTCTCTATCTCTGTTTTTCTCTTACACACAAGAACAACATGAATTGGATTGCACTTTTTTTTGCTCTTCCAAAAGTGTCCAGTAAACTCAAGGTTGAACTATTCATATTGAAGGCACCCTTCCCATTATTAGCTAATGAGATGGGTTTGGAAGCTAGCCACTATGAATATTTCATAACTTTTCCATACAACCTTGCAAATAGTAATCTCCCTGTAAGAAAAACATGGATGCAGAGGGTGATGGAATGTGTTTTTTGGGCAATACTCAACTCACAGAATGTGCCCCCACTTCTACGCAGAATCTTTAAACATGTCATGCATAAATGCAGAACTTGGATTGAGAGGAGAGAAAAATGATCTGTAACACTAAGGAAGAGCCATCTGTCAATGCTGGGGGTTTAATGAAGAGAAGATGAGTGAGACACTAATGATAGGGGACAGTTGGATCTCTTTCTTAGACCAATAGGTCCTGTCAGAACCAGTATTCCAGATGGCTGACCTTCCTTTTCTGCTTCTCAACTCCACCCAACAGAGTACATGAAACCTGGAGGAAGTGCCTACAAGATGGCACACTACAGATGACTTGCACCTGTGGACTCAGTGGAAAATGAACCTTAATTGCCCACAAGTCCCCAGTTCTGCTCTGACTCATTCTTGTCTCAGGTCATTGAACAGGGTAGGTAAGTTGAGAGCAGAAGGGGATATTCTGTCTCTTCTTTCCCCTTTCCTTTGCTCCTTTGTTTTTTTCTAGATACACAGAGTCGAGGAGGGTGCAAAGTCAAATGCTTCTAGAAAAAGTTGCATTCTTTTGCTTTTGTTCTCTTGAGATTCAGAGTCAACACAATACTGGGTTGCTCTCATAGTGGAGTGGATCTACTTATACCAGTATCATCTCAGATCCTTTGAAGGGAGACACCACCACCATTTTGGAAATTATAGAGCAGTATCATTTGCAAACCTGTCTAGTCCAAGTTTCTCACTTTATATTAAGGGCTCCTTTTTTTAAGATGAGGATCTCACTGTGTGGCCAAGGTTGGTCTCAAATTCATAAGTTCAGCCGAGTGGCTGAGACTACAGGTACACCGTACTGTGCCTGACTAAATCTCTCATTTCATTGCTTTAGATGATTTCCTTGAGCCATGTCCATAAGAGATATAACACACAGTTCTCATCACTGGGGTATCCATTATGTTCCTAACATTGGAAAAAGTCCTATATTCTTTATCATCCTTCTCGGGTATTAGAAATATAATCATTGTTTATTACCAAATGCATAATACAAACCCATGTATGATGGGGGAAAGAGGCTGGCCTCATTTGAAGGAATAGCCTGGCAGAGGGCATATAGTCAGCTTTTTAAGAAAATATCCTATAACTGAGAGAAAACAGAGAAGGAGGAATAGGAAAGCTTGGAGGATCTTATTGCTTCTATTGACCAAGAACTACAGTATGGATACATATTTTAGATACGGGGCATAGGTTAGGAAAATACTCCAGTTTTGCTCTTTGTATTTCTGTATGGTTAGCCGTTGAACAATAATATGTGTAAGGGAAAAGGAGTTTTAGAAGTCAGGTTGAAACAGCGGTCTTTTATATTTTATGGAACATTTGGATCTTTTCTGAGAATACCTGTCTTTCTCACAATCAGTGCCTACTCTGTCTAATAGACTAGGACTCCAGGCTGATCTTGTTTTCGAAAGTAATTTTCCTGGGCAGTGTGATGGAGTCACCCAGCTGGGGATTCCAGGTACAGGAAGTTCCTGTGCTTATGTTTCTCCCAAGAATGCACAGGATCATCTTGTTTCTGACACTTGATGCTAAAAGGAGACAAGAACGGAAGTTTGGGGAGTAATAGAGGAGGATAGCTGTCTACATGAAAGAAAGGACTCTGAAGGACCTTTTAAAATTTTTATTAGTACTATCTTTTAATTTTTTTTGGGACAGAATCTCACTATATATTCTAGACTGGCCTCGAACTCATAATACTTCTGCCTCTGCCTCCCAAGTGCTGGGATTACAAGCATCCACCACCATGCAGAGTCCCTAAAGATCTTAGTAGAAAAAGTGCCATGGGCTTGAGGTGGAAAGAAACTTGTCTTTGAATAATTACAGAGAAAATTTTTACTGAATTTCTCTTTCCATAGGTTTAGTAGACATTGCTCTGGGTAGGCTTACATTATTTCTTTGAATCGCTTATTAATTCACTGAAGAAGATGCATGCAGTCTTTCCTCATTTGTCTTATAGCATAGCATAATTTCCATAACCAAATTTCTATGACTCTCACATATACCATTACAATATTTCTTAGGTCTTTTTTTCCCTTGGTAAAGGGTCTAATTTAAATAGTGTTACACACACACACACACACACACACACACACACACACACACACACCATTGCTTTTCTCTTAGAAAATGTGAATTCCCTTCATGTGGAATTCACCAGGTAAAGATACTTAGAGGGGGATGAAAGCTTTTCATTCACATACCAAATAATGTTCATTGTTGTTGTTAAATGCTGTTCAGTCAGGTCTGACGTGAGTTGGGTCCGACTTATAGGGACCCTCATAGAGTTTTCAGTGGCTGAATTGGGATTGCTTTGAGGGTGGATTTCTATGTCCTTCTCCCATTTTTGTGGTGCTGGGGATCCAATCCAAATCATCAGAGAGTGCAGAGCAGGAGTCTACCAACTGATGTAAACCCCAGCCCCCAAATAAAGTTTTGTTTTGTTCTTGTTAGGTGCTATCAAATCAAGTCTGACTCATGGTGACCTTGTGTATAACAGAATGAAACACTCCTCAACACTGTGCCATGCCTGGCACTATATCTGTGTTTCTCTGCTGTTCCTAGGGTTTTCAATGGTGGATCACTTCAGGAGTGGATTGCCCGGTCCTTCTCCCAAATAAAGTTTAGGAACCTTTTAAAAAGGGGTGGGAGAATACCAAAAAATAAGAACAAACATGATTTTTCTTGATAGCAGATTGCTGACTTTTAAAAACCCTGAGGGAAAAAAATGTATCAAATCTTCTATAGTTATCATTATCAGATACTTTGTATAAAAGTTTTTCATGCCTGTTTGCAAAGAAAAAGAAAAATGCTAGCATCTTTTCAGAGGACAAATGGATTGTTCTGTGGGCAGATCCTTCCTACCCTCAAAGTGCTTTATTTCATGTTCCTCTGGGTTCTGAGTTAATGGAAGCATTTGTGGGAGTAACCAGACATTGGCCATCAGATTGAAGCCAAGTGTTTAATCAGAATTCTCTTCTTTACTTCACAAGGAACAGGCTTCTAAAGTGCTCATGGGATGGTGAAAGAGGAGAGAACCGAGGCAGTAAGGATATCATAAAGGAAAACTATGGTGAGTTTACTAGCTCCTTGTGACATGGGAGGCAAATGAAATATGTTTTTCCAAATGCATGGGTGCTTTGAAAGCTGTACATGTTTGTCTACACCCCCATCTCTGTTGTGCTCTTTCCCCACCTACTGTAAGAGCTAACACCTGAACATTAGATGGCATTTTGGAAATCACTTGAGGACTCACATATAGAAATACACAGACTGTGAAGTGCTTTCTGTTATTGTGTGTATCACTAAACTTAAGGCTAGTTGATGATGTGGTACAGTCCAAAATAACTTATGGTGTCTTGTAGGTGCCCTAGTGTTTATTTAGAATCTAGAGCTTAAATTTCTTCCTGGGTCTGGAAAAATCTACTGAGTTCTGGAACACTCTGTAACACATTGTGATCTATGGGATCCACAGTGACCAAGATGCTTCCTGTACTGTCAAAAACACTGCCAACCCAAGGCGCCAAAATTGAATATGCTCTTCAATGTGTCATGTACAGCCCGTGGCCTTGTATGAAGATCTCATGATTACATTAATTCCAGATCCACAGAAATCCTGTCTTTGGGTCTCAACATGATATTATAATGTAGATAAACCTGTGGATAATTTGATGGAGATTTATTGAAATGTTGGGAGAGAAATGTAATGTTCTCATATTGGTGACTCTGTTCTCTCTGTTGATGTAGATTGATTTGAATGCCAAGGGACAAAAAGCAAAAGACAGAGATGATCTAAAAATTATTTAGTGGAAGCTTCTACCTTCTGTTAGGACTGCACCTAACCATATTGATAAGATACCCATTCCTACCAAAGATTTGCAAAAGCTACTATGCGCTGGGGTTTAGCTCAGTTGGTAGAGCACTGCGCTGCAGTCTCTGAGGTCCTGAGTTCAATTCCCAGCACCGCAAAAATGGGAGAAGGGCCTGGCAATTCACTCCCAAGGCAATTCTGAAACAGTCAGCCATTGAAAACCCTGTGAGGGTTGCTATGAGTCAGATACTGACTCGACAGCACCTAACAACAACAACTATGCGCTGGCTATAGGTTTGTGCTGTAAGTTGTGATTGACTTGGAGTGAATTCATGAGAAACTTCCAAACAAAAAAAGGGGAGTAGGGAAAGAAGAGGTCAGTTGTGAAGGGAGTGGAAGAATCTGGTTATACAGTTTGATGATAACAATGATGAAAATTTCCTTGGTCTTCAAATATGTGAGGATGATAATGAGGTTTTCTCCAACATTGCCGAGCTTGAGGGAGAGGAAATGGCTCTGACCTACTACCTGAGAGATTTGGTTTATTGAAAAGAAAGAACTTGGTATGGTGCATTATTAAGGGATAAATAAGGGATGTGAATAGAACAGAAACTCTACAGTAAAGGTAATGCCTAATATTGACACTTAAGATTTAGCATCCACTCTCTGTCTCCTTTGAAAGGTTTGGTTAAAAACATGTTTACTATTGAAAATTCTTAGGGCTTTCATTTACCGGCTTGAACTATTGCAAATGTCATATAGAATTCATTTTAGCTGAAGAAAGAAGAATTTAAGGTTCTTAATGCAAGCTAATCCAATATGAGCAGTGGGAAGGAGTCCTGAGGAGACAGAGCATGGCCTCTTTTCTCCTAATAACTTTTTCTTTGACAGGTGTAAAGTGCTCCATTATTAGTGTAGATGAACATATTCATTGCATCTCTTGCAAGCATACCAGCTGAAAATTGCTATTCTTTTTACAAAATGAATAGTGGCATTTTATAAACATCATTCACAATTCTGAGGAGGTTGATATGCAGCACATATTAAGGAGATTACTTGCTTGTTATTTTTCCTCTTAATTAGTCTCATTATTTGAAAAAACAGTTATACAGCATTTACTTTAATGATTTTTTTTCCTTTTTGCCTCAGAAAAGCATCAGAAAAGCAGAGATAAAACAAATACTTAATATATGTAGGAAAACAATTTTTTGCTAGTCAAAGCACTCAGAACTCCTAAGTTTGGAATTTGGAGGCAAAGCTTTTGGAACTTTTTCCCTAGAAAACTATAATTTTTAGTAAGTTTTAAACAAGGTCAATACAGTCCTTTCAAATGTATGCTCATGTTATTTAGGGTATATCCTTTCAGGATGTGGGAGGATAAAATAATTTCTTTTTTTATTTTCACGTGTTCAAACTTTTTATTGGCAATGTTTAATGTACAACTTAATGGGTCTCATAATGACATTTCCATACATGCATTTCATTATACATTGCTCACGTTCACTTTCCTCTAACCCTTTCATGAAGCCCTTCTCTCATCCCCTCCCTTCTCACCAATGGTCTCCCTTCTACTTGCAGGTCTTTTTTTTTTTTTTTTGAATCTATCTATAAATATACATCCTGATTTTGCCATGAGGGCAACATATGTGATATTTCCTTTCTTTTCTCCCATTATGCTTTCTTCTTGCCCTGTCCTCCCTTACTTTAGTCCATTATCTTTCCCTACTTAGGTCCTATCTGCTTTTATGATCTGTATGTTTTAATAATGAAAATATATGTTGAAGTCTGACATTCCCATGTGAGAGAAAACATGATGTTTATGTCTCTGGGTCTGGCTTCCTGTTGTTAGGCTCCGTTGAGTTGTGTCATGACTTCATAGCAACCCTCATAGGGTTTTCAATGGCTCATTGTTTTGGGATTGCCTCAGGAGTGGGTTGCCACATTTTTGTGGTGCTGGGAATCGAACTCAGGACCTCAGAGATTGCAGAACAGTGCTCTACCAACTAAGCTAAATCCCAGCCCTCAGTCTGGCTTAGTTTGCTTAAAATGATGATCTCTAGTTCTATCCATTTTCCAGCAAATGGCATAATTTTGGCTGAATAAAATTCCATGGTGTGTATATACCACAAGTTCCTTATCCACTAATCTGTTGATGCATATCTAGATTGATTCTGTATCTTGGCTACTGTGGATAAAATAATTTCAAGATGGAAAATTATCCTGATTGTTCACACAGGGCACTAACTTTAGTGAAGTAAAATGGTTAAGATGGTGAGATTTCTGAATGTCATTCATTCAGCCAGTTATTTATCCAGTAATTCAATAAACATTTTTCTGGTGGCTATAATGTTATAGGCTAATTCCCAGACATCGGGAGCATAAGAGCAAACATGGGGGGAAGAACGTTGTCTTCCGCAAGTGTATATTTTAGGGGGAGAAATTGTCATTGTTATGTGCCATTGAGTTGAGTCTGACTCATAGCGACCCTACCTACAACAGAACAAAACACTACTTGACACTGTGCCATGCCTAGCTGTGTCAATGCTTTTCTGCTAGTCATAGGGTTTTCAGTGGCTGATTGTTTTTGCAGAATGGGCTGCCAGGTCCTTTGCCCTAACCTATAGCACCCAGTATCCCCAGGCAGTCTCCCATCCAAGGATTAACCAGGCCCAACTCTGCTTAGCTTCCAAGATCTGATGAGATCAGATGCCAGGGTGATATGACTGCAGATAGGGGGAGAATAGCAATGGATAATTAAAGAAACAAATAAGGTGAAAACTCAGCAGTAAATAAACAGGTCTTAAAAAGGATCCAGTTTAATCTGGGTGGTCTGGCCTCACTGTGGAGGTAACATTTGATCTGATAGATTGGAATCCTAATTCTGCCACTTCCTAGACATGTGATGCTAGACAGCAACTTCTGTTAGCTTCATTTTCTTCATCTATGAAATGAGAATACCTGGTACCTAGAGATAATAATGTGAAGCCCAAGTGAGGTAGCAAAGGTAACATGAGGCTTGACACACAGGAAAGATTAGCTAACTGTTATTGTTGCTAGATGCAGTCAAGTCAGGTCCAACTCCTAGCAACCCTGTGTACAACAGAAGGAAACACTCCCTGACACTGTGCCATGCCTGGCACTATGTCACTGCTTCTCTTCTGTTCATAGCATTTTCAATGGCTGACTGTTTCAGGATTGCTTCGGGAGTGGATTGCCACGTCCTTCTTCCATTTTTGTGGTGCTGGAAATTGAACCCAGAGCCTCAAAGAGTGCAGAGCTTATTAGCTAATTGTTACTAGTATTAGCTGATTGTTGTTTTATTAATAAACTGTAACCATTACTGCAAAAAGACCAGGAGCCAATTTTGTTCATTATGAAAGATTCTGTTCAGGCCTCACGGAGTGTTGTTTCTTGCAAGACAAATAAGATCATGGTCGGAGGCCTGATCTACAAATTTGTATCAAGACAGCCTGAGAGACTCCAAAGGAAGGCTTGGCCCCACCAGCATCAGGGCCTGTCAAGGGGCTGAGCTCTAATTAAGCAATTCCTGCCCCTCCCAGAATTTACAGCTCCCTCTTTCAGGAACCAGAGACTAGCCTAAGTAGAGGCCTTTTGGATTCAGAGAAATTGTATTGTAGGCAGTTTTCTACTTTTTTTTCTCCTTTCCCCAAATGTTAGGTCAAAGCATGAAGCAGAACAGAAGGGTTTGCAGAGGGGAAACAGATGTTTACTGTTCATTTCATAATCACAGGGCTAGATGGATATGGAAGAAACAATAATAGTTTCCAAGACAGAACTGTACTCAAACCACTCCAAGGATCCCAGGCTCTTTCCTGCTTTTTATGACTCCTTTGCTTCTTCCCATGTGAGTACGTGCTCTCTAATTTCCCTCGGTGACCCCTCTGAAGGTCTTACAGTTGTGCTGATTATTTGTGTTATGGGAAGCAGTCTCAGAGTTGGGGAGCTGCTTAGAGTTGAACATAATGGAATTTAGTAAGTTCAGTAAACCTTGCTTTGTAGATCATACCCAAGCTCCAGGCTTTTCTTGCAGCAGCTAGAACGTGGTGCACCCAGGTCGGCCCAGCTACTCTCCGACAGCTGTGCTTTATGGTTCTCATGGGCCTCTGGTCTGAGCCCCAGCGGCTTCACGGCCCTCCCTACAATGGCCTCTCCCACAGCCTGCTGCTTTCTTCTCCTTGCACAGTCTCTCTTCACATCTCAGCAGTAGGTATGGACCGTTTTGGAGAGCACCCTGACTCTTCATTTAGGAATTTGCGATCTGTTCCTTAGAGACTCTAAAGGTCTCTTCTGTCCTGCACAATCTGTAAGAGACTCCTGAGGCAAGACATTTTACATGCATCTCTGTTTTGCAACTGCTTTTTACTGACTGGTGGTCGATTACGGAATTGTTCCTTTTGGCGTGATTTATAGGCATCTTTATAGGATAAAGGAAGGTCTACTGAACTTCCTTAATTATCTTCAGTGGTATGAATTTGTGGGGTTCAAATGGTTTTGAACTATGAAATGAGAGTTTCACAGATTCTACCCAATGAGAATACATAGGATGCTTATTGAAAATCAGGTTCACAGCTCTTTCTCTTAGTGGGTCTGGTTTAGCAGCCCTGGCATGGACTCAGGAATCTGTGTTTTTAACATTCAGTTTTTCCTTATGACCAGGAAAGTTTGGGGAATGCAGGCACGTCATTTGTAGTTGAATATATAGCTAATTAGATGTGGTACTTAGGGCAGTTGATATTGTTTATATGTGACTATGGTATTTGATATAAACAATTTCAACTTAATGATTGTGGCAAAGATTACTAAATACCAATGAAAGTTTGTCCTTTTTGCGGATGTATACCTGGCCTCCTTTGCAATTATGTGTGGCCCAGGCCAGTGAGATGTGAACAGAGGTAGGCAGGGCATTCATGGGCCTGGCCCATGCCATCAATCCCTGCCCTCATTCATCTGTACTCTTTCATCTCCCACTGTCTGGATACAGAGCACCACAAAGCCCTAGGAGATGACAAAGTCAAAGAGAGAAAAAATTAGATCCTTGAGTGACCACATAGAACAGAACTATCTCATCAACCTGAATACCTGCCTAGGTCTCTTGTCTGGTTAGGAAAAAGGATTCTAATAGTTTTACCTTTTATATATTTGGATGTATTTGTTATAATCTCCTAGCTTACCTAGTAGAGTTGTGCCATCATTACAAAAACCTGAAAAATGTGCTGTTGGCTTTGCTATGAGGTAGCAGAGGGTGAGAAACAGAGGCAGTTGGATAGGTAAAGATCCATGTTTTACTCTGGCAAAATATTTTGTACAACTATTGTTTATGAAACCTGATTGTAAACTTAGATTCTACTGAACCCATAGCCCACTCCATGAAAAGACTGGAATAAGCCAGAATGTTATTGTATATTAATTGTTACATTATGTTTGTTGTTGTTGTTGTTTGGTGCTATTGGGTTGGCATCTGACCCATAGTGACCCTGCACACAATAGGTGAAACACTATTGTCAGTGCTTCTCTGATGTTCATAGGGTTTTCAATGGTGGACTGATTTTTGGGAGTGGGTTGCAGGGCCCTTCTCCCATTATATGTTTAGCAAGGCATTATAAGAAGTGAAAGAACTGAATTGGTTATTTTTTTAAGGCAGAGAATGACAGAATACAGATATTAATGACACTACAGAGTTGAAGAATTCATTGTTTCTGAATTTCACAAATAGAAGAGACAAATAAAAAAGAATTTGAATAACAAATGCTCATTAAGACTTCTCTGCTAAATTAGGAGTCTGTTCTGTGTTATAGATATGATGCAGGGTGCCATGCTCCTGTCTAAGTCTACTGTTTCATATGACCTCCAGGTAGCTATTGTTAATTTGACAGAAAAAGGAAGCAACAAAACAAAACAAAAAAGCCAAACCCAAACCAACAAAACACATGTACACACAAAAAACAAACAAAATACTCAAGAAGTATATCTAGGAAAGACGTACTTTGGTCTTGATATGATTAGTTGTATAAGGAGCTACCAGAAATCTGGTAACTTTTTGAGGGAATTGTATTTCCAAAGAAACTATAAGCTTGCACTAAGTATATTTATGACTATAAAATAACAATTTGAGTACCTCAAATTATGTATACAAGAAGCAGGCTGAGAAAGCTTTGTAGCCTCCAAGAAAGTCATGCTTCCTGAGGCCCAATTCAGATGAGGGTCATGGAAAATGATGGAGAAGGAAGAAGAACCTCCCAGAGGACCAAGCCAGGAAAATTGAGAATAATGGACAAAAGTATTTCTCTCAGGCAACACCATCAGGGTCAATTCAAGAACTTTTCCCTATGGCTGGGGAAGGAAGTGGGGGTGGGTCTTCCCAGTGCTTGTCATTGGGATTCTATTATTGTGTTAATGTGTCCCCCATTCTTCTCTTTCTGAGAGGGTTATGAATGTTTTGGTTTATTTCATTCTTGTCCCATTATTGTATAAGGAGAGACTTATACAATGGGTTTGGGAACTGGTCTATAATTGGTTCATGATGAACCACCTCTAGATCAAATTGAGAGGACTGGGCATCACCTCCTGATGCTGGACTCTGGCCCAGTGGTGGTGACCCAGTGGGTAACCTTGTGAGCAAAAGGGTAAGTTTGTTGTACATATGGGAGAAAGTGTGTAAGGATATTTGGTTACCTGGGAGATGCAGGAAGAGATTGCTCATTTCCATTAATATACATTCTTCTGTCTTTTGGGCACATAGGTGGGCTTTTGCTCAGCCTCTCTTAGAGTGAGGTGTGGCCTTTGGATAGTGACTGGAAATGTTTGTCACTTCCAGGCCTGGTCCATAAGTTTTGCCATTCAAGCTTCTTCATGTTCTTTCTCATTGGGCTGGTTGGATACAGATAACTCTGAGATCTTAGGGGATGGCAGGATCACAAGATGGAAACATCCTGAGTCCCCAAATGACCACATGGAGGAAAGCAGTCCTACTTAAATACTGGATCAGGAACATAATGTTATCAAGGACTACTCTGCCACTGAATTAATGTTTGCATCTGTTTGTTATAGCAGGTTAGCATATCTTAACAGTGGCTTCTGATGAATGTTATTAGTTATAAACTTATACCCTGTTTATGATTTTTACTATTCCATGGTCTTACCTTACTCCATTACAAGCAATTTAACTGTGAGAAAACTGTAATATCTTTGTGCCCTGGTTTCATCATTAGTAAATCTGAGAAAATAATAGCATTTCAGATAATTGTGAAGAGGCAACAAATTGATGTATGAACATAATTTGAATATGCCTGAGTCATAGCAAGGACTATATAATTATATAGCTCTTATTGTTAACATATATTCTAATGGCATTTGAGTTTCATGGTTGATACCACCTTACTGCTTGTGGAAAGAAACACACATGGCCATAATGACATCGACACTGCGATTGGGAATGGGGAACATCATAGATAAATGCTGCATTGTGAGCCAAGAAAAAACATTAAGTGAGTACATATGAATCATGCCCTTTTGTTCTGTAAAAATTGGACACATCCAAAAAGTTGTAGACTTCACAATATTCAGGGACAGTGCCAGATCACTCTATGACTCAGAGTTGACCCCTTTTGAATCAATGATGGGATTTATCCTCACATGTTGTCCCCAGAAAATTATTTGCTTTCTGCTAACTAACCCAGAAGGTGCCATGGATTTTGGTTTGAGCCAAATGAGGACCAGTATCTTTGCACAGAGGATGAGACCCCATAGGACTTTGTGGATCTTATGTTCAGGATTAATGAGAGAAGCAGTTTTTGCTGAGTTTTCTTACTTAGTGTTATGGTTTGAATCTAAAATCTCTCCCAAAAGTCATACGTCTAAATGCTTGGTCTCCAGGTGATATCGTCTGTGGAGGCTGTGGAACTTCAGGGGATGGGACCTAGCTTGTGGAAGTAGGTCACTGGGGAAGGCCTCCAAAGGTTTGACCTGGACCCTTGGTTCTCTGACTGATCTCTTTGCTCCTGATTCACCATGATCTGAGGTCCTCCACCACAGGGCCTTTCACCAGCTGCTCCACCAGGCATCCTTGCCACTGTGGACTAAAATTCTTTGAATTGTGAGCCAAGATAAAACCATCCTTCCTCCTTAAGTTGGTCTGTCAGGTATTTTGCCACAGTGATGCACAAGCTGAGTAATAAACTGGCCCTTCCTTGAGATGTGTCATGTTTGCTGCCCACCTTCATGTTGCCTTTGTAGAGCAGGGCAGCCATATCCAGCAACATAGACATCCAATGTCTTGAGATGTCTCTGAGCCAAATTTGCTATTTGATTCACAATAAGATGGACAGGGGAATAATTTTGCAAAAGTTATCAAATAAGCTGTTTGTTTGAAGCCCAGCTTCAAAGGCAGTTAGATAGTCAAAGTTATGAGGCATTTTCTAACCTGTGTAGTGAAGGGAGCTAAGCTGTGTGGAACTAAAAGCTTGCACATAGGGAGCCTTTCTACCAAGGACTGAATTGGTTGCAGTTCTTAGTGTGTCATTGGCTAAAACTGGAATCCACGGGTATCATGGACAGCTAATGCAGTTTCCAACCCTGGATCAGACTTTTCTTATGCCACTCTGGTCACAGATGTGTACCTTTCTTTCTCCTTCATTTATTAGTCTTTCTTTCTTGCCCCTAAGAAAAGCTCACAGTTTACCATCTCTGCAGTACATTTGGCCTGAGTGCAGTTTCTACCCTTGATGCCTCTGAGGGAGTTGGCCCTCCTAAGCATAGGGGTGTACACTGTGGAAAGAACTGTCTATGTGATTCCCATCACTTTCCTTAGTGTGGCTCCCCAGAGTCAAAAAAAAAAAAAAGGTATCACATACACATCATACTGCCCCCTAAAGAGATTGGGAGATTGGATATCTAAGTATCTTTGGGTTTTTGAGTGTCATTGCACTTAGAAGGAACAGAGTGAGTCATTCATCTGGATTATTCTCGTGTCCTCTTTCACAGTCTTGTATGTTTTATCTAAGGTTAAGAATCTGGTGATTTATTTTATAATCATTTGAGAGTAGCTTTAGATTTTCATGTGGCTTACAAGAAATGAAGCTCATCCTTTCTTCAGAGACTCTTGGGTATCTTCAGAAAGAGCAAAGTATAAATCATATAAAGTATGAGTTCTGCTCATACTTTGAGTTCTGCTCAAAGTATGAGCAGAACTAATATCACAACATTTTTTGCAGCACTGGGGATCAAACTCAAAGTCTTGCACATGCTAGGCAAGTGCTCTATTACGGGGCTACATGCCCAGCTCTTGTCACAACTCTTTATATGCCCGAGACTTTATTTTTATTTACTCTTTATTCCTTTCTTATTCCCTACACCCATACTCCTGTGAATTGGACATAGTTTTCCCCTCTGCTCTGGCCATTATCAACTGAGATAGACTGAGTCTATCTCAAACCAATTGCCATTTGATTTTGTGGAAAAAGTTAGAACTGACTTTCAGTTCTCTGAGCACACAACTTCCTTTTCTATCTTACTCAGCTGATAGAGTAAGTAGATTTTCCTCTTTTCCATGAATTGTGTTAATTTCCTGCACAAGTAGCCTGGGTTTACATATACTGGCTTACAATGAATTTCCAAATTTGATGGCTTTGGACAAAGAAGTCCTAGGAGGGATGGGTGTTGGAAGAAACATCCCTAGAAAAATATACTTTAATGCAGAGGATGATGGAGATGGTCAGTTGGGTATGTCATGAACACATTTCAACTGAAATCAGCTTTTTTAATGCACTCATGAATCTAAACACAAAAACCACACATATGATCAATTCCATACATAATCCAAATAGACCCTTCTGTCATATATCATGTGAAACATTAATTGCTAAGAATATCAGTAAGGAGTCTTCTGTAAACCTCAAGGGTAAAGATAGAGTGGGAGAAGGAATGTGACTGCTCCATGGAATACTGTGAAGGCTATAAAGGTTGTCAGGATATCTTGAGTCCTTCCTGGAAGGGAGTACGGAGCAGGGCCCACAGGTGGTTCTGAGATACACTTGTAACAAACATGAGTGACCTTTCCACCTTCATCTTACTACCCCTTCTCGTCTGTTTTAGCCTTCAGTTGAACTTAGGGTGACTCTGGAACATACTCTGTATATAAGAACTGTAAGTATTTGAGTGGGCCACCCAAATTTAAGTTAGCTTTTGAGTGTAACACAAATAGAAGAAGCCCAAGAGACATTCACACACCATAGAGTTACACTATTCTATCAACGTGACACTGAGGTCAAGACAATTCAACACTGTTACAGCTATAGCAGAGATAGAATGATTATCTAAAATGTGATGAAAATAGGTTAAAAAACAGGATGACTTCAGTAAATATTTGTATATGCTCATTTCAAAGCGATATCTATTAGACCAGCAATTTGTTTATTCATCAAAGATTTTTTTCCCTCAGTACTGGAGATTGAACTCAGGGCTTTGTGCATGCTAGGCAAGTGTTCTACAATTGAACATTCCCCTCATCCTTATTCATCAAGGTTCTAATGGACCAAGAGCTGTTTAAATCCTGGAGGGACCTAGATGATGAAGACATACCAATTAATTTATTCAGTGATTATCTACCTAGAGCCTACTATACACCCAGCTCTGCTTTTGGAAGCTGAGGATGGCAAATAAATATATAATGTCATGCAGTATTAAATACCCTGAAGAAAGATGTAGCAGAATAAGAGGTCAGAGTAACTGTGTGTGCCTATGTGCTCACACACATGCACATGTATTAAATAATGTGGTCAGCTGACACTAAGGAGGGTCTGGGGGAAGCATCAGGCCAAAGTAAGAGAAAGTGCAAAATTTTTTTTTTCTTTGCTGTGGTTGAACCCAGTGCCTCATGCATGGTTTGCAAATGCTTTACCACTGAGCTACACCCCCAGCCCATTCTTTACTTTTTGTCTTGAGACAGGGTCTTGCTAAGTTAGACAGGTTTCCTGTGGCCTTGAACTTGCAATCCTCCTGTCTCTGCTGCCTGCATTGCTGGGATTATCGGTGTGTGTCACAATGCTTGGCTCAAGCGCAAAATCTTTAAGGAAGAAAGGAGTTTGGTGTGTGTGAAGAGTAGCAAGATGGTTATGGTGCCTACAACAGAAATAATGAAGAAGACAGTGTTTGTTAGGTGATGAAGTGGAGAGAAGCAGGGACAAAATCATGGAGTGCCTTGTAGCCCATGGTAAAGGATGGAGTCTGTTAAGGGAAGTGATTAGAGGAGTTGATGCTATGGAGTCCCTCTGTCAACTATGTAGAGAATTGACTAAGGGGCAGGATTGGAAGGAATTACGAGATGACTGTAAGTAGTTTGGATGAGAGATGATGGTGTTTTGGTTAGGAGAAAAGGCAGTGTAGGTGGTGTTATATGATCAGGTTTAGATTGTACTATACTCTGAATGTTGAGCTCATTGGTAGGAGGAGGAGGGAATAATAACTAACAGAATGGAGAGGGAGGCATGAATGGAAGAAAGGGGTCAAGGATAACATAAATTTTTGTTCTCAATCTCTGGGTAGAAGATAACAGTAGTATTCTTAAATGGGAAGGACTAAGGGGAGAGCAGCTTGGGGGAATCAAAAACTTCCATTTGGACAGGTTAAGTTTGAGATGCAAATTAGATATCCAAACAGGCAGCAGGATATATGAGTATTTGGGTTACTCTTTTGTTTTTTGAGAGTAGAGGTATAAATTTGGGAGTTACCAGCACATAAATGATATTTTAAGCTGTAAGGCTAGAAAGTCAACCAGGTCATGAGCCTAAATTGAAAAGAGGACCAAGGAATTGACCACTGAGATATGTCAATGTTTGCTGGTTGGGAAGAGATAGCAGAGGTGGCAGAGGAGATTTGCTGGTGAGTGGAATAAAAACTAGGAGAAGGTGGTACCTCAGAAACCAAATGAAAAAAGTGGCTTTTGTTTTATTTTTTCAGTACTAGGGAGCTGAACCCAGGGCCTCATACATGTTTGGCAAGTATTCTACCACTGAGCTGTACCATCAGCCTATTTTTTACTCTTTTATCTTGAGCAGGGTCTCACTAAATTACACAGGCTGTCTCTGGCCTCAAACCTGTGATCCTCCTGCCTCTGCCTCCCAAGTCACTGGCATTACAGGTGTGCACCATTATGTCTAGAGAAGAAAGGGTTTTAAGAAGGAGAATAACAAACCACCAGAAAGCCTTCTACCAGAGCAAGATGAAGACTAGCTTTGTTAATACCTGATTCTTTTCTTTAAGGAACTCAGAGCACAGTGGGGGTGGAGAAATAAGGAATCACATAAATCAGAATCCAATGGTGGAAGATATGCCTGGGAGATGTAATCACATTTCTGGAGATTAGAGACAGATTAAGGAACTGTCCTTAGAGAGTCAAGGAGAGCTGTATGGAGGGAACGTACTTTTAGATTCTGGTAGTTAGGAGGAAGGGATAACACCAGGATTTATGAAACTTAAAGATTTTTTTCTAGTTGGTTGTTGTTTTTTTCTGCCATTACTCAAGCAAAAAATAATATTTTAACCCCCAAGTTAACATCCCACTACTATTACTTTATGTAGGCACAATTGCCAATTATCAACATAATAATATACTCCATCACATGCTACCCTTCTAGAGGACACTCTTAGAATTTTATTTTTTCTTGTTATAGGCCTTATCTTTTAGTTATACTTTGATTCAGATTCATATATATGTACATATATATATATGAAATATATATATATATATATATATATATATATATATATATATATATATATAGTTGTTATTGTTGTTGTTAGGTGCCATCGAGTTGTGTCCGACTCATAGTGACCCTCATAGGGTTTTCAACGCCTGACTGTTTCAGATTGCCTTGGGAGTGGATTGCCAGGTCCTTCTCCCATTTTTGTGGTGCTGGGAATTGAACTTGGGACCTCAGAGACTGCAGCGCAGCACTCTACCAACTGAGCTAAATCCCAGCCCTATAGTTGTTGTTAGGTGCCATCAAGTCAGTGTCCGAATCATAGCAACCCTACGTACAACAGATGAAACACTATTGTCAGTGCTTCTCTGCTATTCATAGGGTTTTCAATGGCAGGTTGACTTTTGGGAGTGGGTTGCCAGGTCTTTTCCCCAAGCCTACAGCACGTGGTGTTCCCAGGTGGTCTCCCATCCAAGTACTAACCAGGCCTGACCCTGCTTAACTTCTGAGATCTGATTGGATTGGCTGCTGCAGTGGTATGGCTGCAGGCACACACACATATATGTGGCGCAGGCAAATCTATATATCTATATCTATATCTGTATCTATATCCATATATGGGTTGGGGTTTAGCTCAGTTGGTAGATTGCTGCACTTTCTGAAGACCCAGGTTCAATTCCCAGCACTGCAAAAAAACAGAAAAGGATTGGCAGTCCACTCCTGTAAACAATCCCAAAACAGCCATTGAAAACCCTATGAGTCACTATGAGTCGGACCTGACTTGATGGCACCTAATAACAACAATAACAAATCTATATGTATATATATGTATATATAAATCTATATGTATATATATGTATATATAAATATATATGTATATGTAAATATATATGTATATATAAACACATATATGTAATATAGATATTGGTACTGGAAGGTTGAACTCAGGGAACTATACTTGCTTTGGAAGTGCTCTACAACTGAACTGCACCCCCAGATCATTTTTAACTTTTTATTTTGAGATAGGATCTAGGTTGAGCAGGCTGGCTCTGGCCTTGAACCTGCAATCCTCCTGCCTCAGCCTCTCAAATTGCTGGGATTATAGGTGTGCGGCACCATTCCTGGCCAGTTGTATAGATCTTATCCTCAATAATAAGAGCTATCCCCAAATCGAACACTTATCACATGTGAGGCACTAAGAACTTTAGTTATTGATTCGTTTTGTCCTCACAAATAATTCAAATATCTTTATTATCCCTGTTTTTACTTTGTCATAATTGAGGCACCAGGAGGTCATATAAGTTGTTCAGACCACAGCACAAATGGCAGAGACAATATTAGAAGTGGATCATGTGGCTTCAGAGTTCATCATCTGAAGCAATATGTTATACATCCATCCTTACTATGTACATATACACTTCCTAGGATGAGCAATTCTTAATGAAAAATCTTCAAGGGACAGGCTGTCTCTGACTTCAACTGTACTTTTCTAAAGACTCTCAGAATCTCCATTGCAGGTTGTCATTTCAGAGTGGGTCAGTAGGACCCAGGAATTGAAATACTGGGTCCAGTTGAGAAGAAGGCATTTAGTTCTTTTGCAATTGATTGTAGATCCCCCGTGGCTGCCTACATTTAGGTGCAATCTGGGCAGATATGAGGAGCATGGTGGCAAAAGCAACTGGCATCTTTGTGATAACGTAACCCCCTCTGCTAAAGGAGGTGATCACTCTGTTACTCTCCTAGATGTATGTGGCTCAGGTCTTCCTTGCCTGTTTTGAAAGTGCATGAGATGATTTCATACTTAAAGAAGTACAAAGTGTAAATCAAAGCAACTATGTTAGGATTACCTACTATGTGCAAAGGAAGGCTCAGGTACAGTAGCTAAGATTTCTTGGTAGCTAAAATAATACACTGCCTACAGCCATGCCAATGCGGCGTCTGATCCCGTCAGATCTTGCAAGCTATGCAGGGTCGGGCCTGGTTAGTACTCGGATGGGAGACCTCCTGGAAACACCAGGTACTGTAGGCTTGGGAGAAGGACCTGGCAACCCCCCCCACCCCCAAACAATAAGCCATTGAAAACCCTATGAATAGCAGAGAGGCACGACAATAGTGTTTCGCCTGTTGTATGTAGGGTCACTATGAGTGGGACACCAACTCGGCACCTAAGAACAACAACAACAAAATAATACAGTAGCCATAGTCTTCAAGAAGTTTTGCTGCTTAGATGCCAGTGTCTATATAATTGGAATATAAACTAATTCGATCCCAGTAAAACTTAGCTGGGGTTCAGCTTTGGTTTGATCTTTTTTTCTTTAATAGGCCGACTTTATTTCCAAAGATGGTCTTATCATCTTTCTTCCTGACAACCTTGTAATTGGTTCACTCAATTGATGGGGATTCGGATACATAATTTTCCTAAGCATTTGAAACCTCTCCTTTTAGTAGATTTTTGAGTTCTACTTTTAATCTAAAAGTTTTTGAAATAAGATGCTAGCCACTTTTCCTCTCCTGGCAGAAAGAAGTAGAATAATAACTTCTGCTGGGATGTTTTCACGATAAGAATCTGTGTAACTTTTTCAAGGCACAGAGCCATAAATTTTATGATTAGTTTTTTCTTTCTACTCAAGATGAAAGTCTATGTGTTCATCTCTTTATTCTGTTCTTATTATAATACTCTTTTCTGGATATATTTATTATAGTTTCAGAAAACTTAAAATTAAAATTTGCTCATAATTTCTATACAAATAGAAACCTTGCTGGGAAATGGATCCTATACATACTGTGGTTCTCTCCTTGTCTGCTGTGTAATATTGTCCTAAATCATGGATGTGTAGAAGGAAGGGAAGACTTAGGGCATTATGTAGCTCTGAACAAGAAGCTACTTCCTATAAGAGGGCTTCAAATGGCCACAGAGAAACTGTTCTCCTGTGGGCCATTTCCTCTTTTGCTGACCCTGATCCAAAGCCATAGTAAGGAAGAGAAACTTTCCTCTCACAAAATCTCCAACTCTGGTAACCCACCATGTCCATCACAGTTTTTGTTTTTTTGAACAAGTTATAAAACTTGAACTGGTATGAGTTTGAAGAATTTTATGCATGTACATATGAGAAACTTAATAAGATTTGTTTTGAAAATTGAAAGAGTCCAAATGGGAAAATTTAGATGATGCTACTTCCCTGATAAATACTCCTATAACCTTTAGAACACTTAGAAATTGGAAGTTTACTGACAGAATTAGGTTGTGATTTTAGTATCCGAACTGTAATGCTTTAATGTATTTTATGCTCAATTTGGTCCTTTCGGGACATACTTTAAAAAGATTTTATTTTTATTTTTACTTTTCAAACATCAGTCAAAGGTATTTCTTTTAATCCAAGATACAGATTTCCTAATTAATATTTAAAACCTTTAGCACCTTCACTCCCATCAACAGCCCTAAGAAAATGAAAGTATAAGTAATATAGAAAAAAATGAATTTCGTTTATTAACCTTAGCCTTTTCATCTATGGATGGCATAAAGTGAAGAGATGAAACATGGTAAGAATCTGTGTTTTACTAGTTAGCTGTCTAGTGGAGATATTTTTTTCTGCTAAGGAAGAACTGTGATACAATTAACACTGCATTTAAGGATGTTCACAAGAGTTGACTCTTGAGTCCAATATTGTGTAAAATCTCTGGCCCTTAAAGTCTAGTGGGAAGTCCAGGGTATATCCCCGGGTTTATTCATTTACTTTAAAGGGCAAAATGAATTACAGTGCAACTTGGTGCCCACATTCTCCGCGCAGTTCCAGCAAAGCCTTGGGCTGAGCTACCTGGAGGCTGGGCTGCGGGGCCCACACCCGTCGCTGACATTCGCGCTAAGCCAGGCCCTTCTGAACCCAGGGTCTCGCCTTCCGCACCGCATCGCTCAGCCGGGCACGGCGCGATCCCGCCTCTGCTTACCTGCGTAGTGGTCAAACACGGTGGGCACATACTCCTCCGGGAAGGCGTCATTGGCGTAGCTCATCAGCAAGCAGGTTTTCCCCACCGCTCCGTCTCCAACCACCACACACTTCAACATCTTCTTCTCCTCCTCGCCACCGCAGTGGTTGTCATTGTGTTCGTTGTTCATTCTTGGGGCTCCCGCTGCTGCTGCTGCCTCCAAAGCGCATGAAAGGCGGGAAGCAACTCCAGGCTGGAGCTTACTCTGCCTTCCTGTGGCTCCCTCGGCTCCCATGCGCATGTCCCGGGCTCCTACATGCCCCGGTGCTTACCATACTGGAAAAGGAAGGTAACACGCACGAGGGAGAATTACTAATACGTCTGTCCCTTCCCCCTATCAATGCGAGTTAGGAAACTCTCATTTGCACTGACTTCCAGGGGCTTCCTGGCAGCCTAGCGATTTCGACAGCCCGAAGGTTTCAGTCTGCCCTCCCCGCGCTCGCCTGGCTGAAGACATGGCAGATCGCGGTGGAATTTTCGCTAAACCTTCCCCATTTTCCACTCCCCAGCTGACATGGAGGGAAGCTGGGCTTTTTAATGGAGTTTTGTCCGCGCTTCCTCCAGCTCGCTTAGTGTCAGGAAATCATGGGTTTCCTGCTGCATTCCATATTAGGATCAGGGGGCCTGGGGAAGGCTGCAACAATGGGAGCTCTGTGTGCGTGTGTTTGTACTTGTGGGGAATCCTGCCAGGACATGGAGTGGGAAAACAGTAGGGGTCCCGCGGCCGACTCAAGCTGTCAGACTTCCTGTGTCACCCCCTGCTAGTGAGGCTGTGTGCTCCTGGCTGGCTGGGAAGGAGCTGACGAAAGGATGCAAACCGGAGAGTGCTGTCTGCCACAGAAACGGAGGGCATGCCTGGAGAGAGCCCAGAGAGCCACACCAGCAATGGAAGGATAACATATGACATCATCCCTCACTGAGTCATCAGCGAAAAACTCTGCAAATTAAAAACGGACAGTTTTCCCCTTACTTCAGTGAGAAACCTCAAGTGATTCTTTTCTGCAACAAAGAAGAAAACCTTCCAGAGTTACATTGTTTCAAAGTAGGAAATTTTACATAGGTTGTACTCCACAAACCGGTCACAAGGTTTATAAACTGCCACATTTGGGTGTAATTGCTCAAAAGTGTATTCCAGGCACAAAAACATTTCTTATGGTTATAGCGGAGAAAGAAACCAAGCAGAGGTAGGGTGTTTGCATTTTCTTAACAGTAAATAAACACACATGTGCTTGTCTCATACTTAATACCCTTGGAAATAAGAGGGTGTACAATGGCTCTTTGGCTTAAGGGGCCCAGTGCTGTTTCTGCTTGGCTATTTCTCTTTTTGATTTAGACTTCTCCCTTTGGGTCAGCCTGGCCTTCTTCAATTACAAAAGAGCCATTGGCAGCTAATTTATTTGTCTGTTGGGTCCTTCAAAATGAAGCTCCTTTGAAGTTCTGCATTTGATTAATGTACTTAGTCTTGGAAAAGGAGTGGGACTCTGCAAATGATTTTGACAAATGGATCAAAATGAGGGAACTCTTTTTCTTTTTGATTTTAAAGAATTCAGGTTATCCAATTGTGTTGAGCATTTTTTTTGGGGAGTGTAGGGTGGGAGAAAAGTTTATTTTAGTAAGTGGCTATCAATGCTATATGGGAGAAGGGCCTGGCAATTCACTCCCAAGGCAGTCCTGAAACAGCCATTGAAAACCCTATGAGGGTTGCTATGAGTCGGATACCAACTTGACGGCACCTAACAACAACAACATCAATGCTATATATCTAAATATCATACATATGCCAACATATAATAGATATGGGCCTGGAGTTCAGCTCAGTTGGTAGAGTGCTGCTCTGAGCTCTCTGAGGCCCTGGTTCTGATCCCCAGCACTGCAAAAATCGGAGAAGGACATGGCAGCCCACTCTTGAAATATTCAACCATGGAAAACCCAGTGAAGGTTGCTATTCATAGGACTGACTTGAGGGAACTTAACAGCATAATAGATACAGTCCAATTTTTTTTTTTTTTTTCTGTTTTGGATGGGTTACATTTGCCATAATGCTTAGTATCCTGATACTTTATTCTTGTGAAAGAATGATATTTCAATTAAGTTATAGTATATCAACTAGATTATGTTATAGTAACAACTCCTAAAGCTCAATAATTTAAAATAATACATGCATTTTTTTTCCTCACATGGTATCTCTGTTGTGTATTATTGCCATCTTATTCAGCGATCTATGTGTTTAGAGCAGTCATATCAGAGAACATTGATTATCACCATGGCAGAGAAAGAAATGCATGTGATGAAGAGACATTGACTCTTAAAGCTTCCTCCTGGAAGTGACATTTCTACTCACATTCATTGACCAGAGGAAGTCACTTGCTCATGCTGGGTTCAACAGAGGTCAGAAGTATCATCCTACCATAGACCAGGAAGGAGGGAACTACGTAAACTGCATATTGGTGAACAGCCTGAATGATAACTAAAGAGTATGGTTGAGATACGCACTATGATAGTTGAATGGCTTGCATTTGGTGCTGTTCAGAGGCACTTGAAGACAGTGCTTGTAATTTATATAATTTTATCTTCACACAATCAACCCAGAAGACCTGGAATATGTGATAATGAAATTGCAATTTGGAAACTCATGATTCAGTTCTAGAAAAAAGGCTTGCGTATGAAGGTGGCAGCCAAATAAATGCAGAGGAGTGGTTGGGAGTGTGAGGGATCTTCCTAAACAGGAACCAGATTCCTTTGAGCAGCACGTGATAATATGTGGTTGACAGAACTTTGAGAGGTTTCTTCCTTTGTCCTTAACCCTGAGATTGTGAATATGACATGATACTCCATTCCTGGAGTTCTGAAAAATGGCTGCTAGCCAGGTCAGCAGAACATCTGTGTTCCTATACCACAAACATGCTCCCTGCACTGAGCTCCTGGCCTAGGAAAACAATTTGAGGTACAATTTTGCTATTTCTGTGTATAATCTAAACCTTGGACTATTGTTGTTTGTTGTTATTTAACTCCATTCTCATTGTCATGTATGTGCACTGTGAATTGAGACCTTCAGGAGGCTAGAAACAGCTAGTTGTGGGTTATCACTAACATAAAGAACTGGAACATCTGCCAGTTTGTATTGTATGCTGAGATGGGTTATGGCTATAGAAAATGTTGGTTATATTCCTCAAAATGAACTTGTTTTATCTCTGTTTACAGCCACCTAGGTTTAATATTTATGGAGGAAAAATTTTGAGACACCCTAGCAAAAATGGCAAAAATTTAAAACTTTCTATATCTCAGCTTGCTGATTAAGCAGATCGCATTGTCACTCCCAGAATAAATCTTTTTAAATGTTACAAAAATTTAAATAGCAAAAGGCTGATGTGAACCAGAATAACAAAATCTTAAAACAAATTCCATATTATTCTTATAGGCTCAAGAGTCTGTAGCATTGTGTTTGCTTACCTAGGTAGAATGGTTAGGAATATACTTTGATTCTGAATGTTTATATGTCTGAATTTGGAAGTGGGGGTAAAGAGCACTGTCTAAAATAGTCCTTACCAGCTGTCTGCACTTTTGGGTATTTGGCCATGTAAATGATTGAGTCGTGGTTTCATAGCCATTAATTATTTGGTTTGCCTCACCACCAAGTTTATACAAACTTACCAGCACATGGTGAGACCTTGTTGGGTAATATTTTCTGCCTTTTCCAAGAGATCTTAATTCTCTGACTCCTACTCATCCTCTGACCTTTGGAGTTATGTCCTCAAATGCCAGCAAGGCATTTTTTTTTTTTAAATAATTCTGGCTACTCTGATAACATCCAGTTCTATAGTCCACTTATATGGGAGAAGGGCCTGGCAATCCACTCCCAAGGCAATCCTGAAACACTCAGCCATTGAAAACCCTATGAGGGTCGCTATGAGTCGGATACCGACTTGACGGCACCTAACAACAACAATAGTCCACTTATAGTAGAAGACAGGCCCTAAGCTTTTTCTCTCCTATCTTTTCTCTTTTGTGCTTAAAACTAGCAGTTACAGAGGGCAGGAATGCAACTGAATCAGATACTCCAATTCTGGACTAGTTTCTATGTGGAGAGTATTTCGACTCCAGTCTTCAAAATATGGGATGTGTCGTGGTTCTGATGATTCCAGGATGCCCAATGATTGCTAGTTACCTGTATTCCAGAGAAAACCTTCTCTGGGGCTAGTCTGGAAGCCAGGAGTCTAAGTTGAGGGTGGTAGTGTAGTTCTAAGGGCTCTGACCCAAATCTCCTACAGAGCCTAAGCCTCAAGGTCAGTTGACATGCTAAACCTGAGCAGGCTGTTCTAGGACTGCCTTGGACTGGAACTGCCCCTCCCTAAGCGAGCTCAGTCATTCACCATGCTCAGGGAGCTGTGTTTCTCGTCTCTTAGGCCACCTGCATGTGGCCTGGATGTTGTGCATGCCAGGCATCATGTCGTGTCCTAGTCTATTAGCCACTTTTTCTTGGATATGATCTTTTTATAATTCCAGAAATGGCTTTCTGTTCTCTGCTTGGAGGACTTCTGTCTGAATTTTGAGAGAAGTAGGTTAGTTGTAAATCATAAGCAGATGGGACTTCTTTCTGTCCTAGGCCAACAATGATAAAGGGACACTTATGTGTGTGTTTCTTGTAGATTTTACTTTTGTGTAATCTAACTCTGGATACCAAACTGTGCTTCAAGGAAGAGAATGCTATGGGTTATCTGATTGGGTCTTTTTGGGAACCCACCACAGAAACCTAGAGGTTAAGGACCATTCAAGTTCCCACTCTCTAGAAAATTTGGAGGTAGATAACCGTTTAGAGAGTGTTTTCCTACTGTTTCCTGATCTTCCAGATTGGAGAGATGGGTTTTAGAAGGCAGACTACTTGAAGTTGATGTAGTACTTTGCTGTTCCTCCAAGGCTACAGAGCTGGGAATAGTTTGTGGACATAGCCCTCTTGGAGTTAAAGATCTCTGGTAATTTCTTTATCTAGTGACATGGGCTCAGGAAGGATAAGGCCATTCGATTGGTCATTGTCTGAATGAGAAACTTTCAGGGAATCACTGCCACAGGCTGACCTTCTATTAGCCCACGGCGATGCCAAAAGCCTGTTGTCCCTTGTGTGTGGAATCTATTGGGAGAGTGAGAAAAATTGGTGGAAATCTTCCACTTCTGGTAGAAAAAAAACCAGCTCAAACTTACCCTTTGCTTCAGATGCCTTGGGAGCATCAATGTCATATAAAAAATTAATTCATGAATTTAGGATTTGAAGGTATCTCAACAACAGCTGGGGAAATGGGGCTCTGTTGTCTGCAGGGAGGCATTTTGGTTATTGTGGCTGGATCAAACACAAAAAAGAGTTCTCGTGAAAGCCCATAGGTTACTGATCAGCCTGTTGTTAGTGAAACATGAAATGTGGAGAAAATGTTAAGTCTCCTATATGGACTAATTGTGTCTGGTCAGATTGCCTGAACAGCTGATTTTCTAATTAGTCTGTATCCAGAAATTACCTGCACCAGAAGAGTCATAAAGCCTACCAGAGCTTAAATGAGACCACAGCTCAAATCTCAGATTCAGTGCCAGTGTATGATAGGGACTGAGGAAAGATCTGGGAAGTAACCCTCAGTGGGATAAGTGGAAGAAGGAGGTAAGGCAAGAAAATACCTTCAAACAGATCTATTAAGATCCTCAGTACAAAAGAAGGAATAGAGTTAAAATCTTCCACGACTATAACCCCCGACGCCACAGACAGAGGGTGGATAGAGTCATTGTAGAATCACTTCATGTTTTAAGTATCCCAGGAAAGACTCCCCCTTGTTGTCAAGATGGAGAATTCTTGCAAAGTGTTAATTTTCCAGACAATTTTATGCGATTTTCTTGTTTGTTAACTTTCTTCTTGCTATTGTGCTGTTTTGTTGAAAGTCCTCTAGGTACTTCAACTATGTTAAATAATGGCTTTTCATTTGCTTCTATTGTTTTTGACCATATAATATTTGGAGATTACTTTGTATTTTATCTCACTTTTTGGAAAAATAAAAAATTGTAACTGGTGTTTTGAGATGTATTTCTTGTCTTCTCTGGAAGTCTGAAGGTAACTTATTTTTACTTTAATTTTGTATGATAAAATAATGTAATTTTCACTGATTTTATAATGGGAAAATAGGCACTATGCCTAAAAGAATTTGGTTTTTGTAAATTTCACATACACTCTTTTTTCCAACCTGTGTTTCATCCTTCTATAGCAGAAGAAAGATAATCCTTTATAGCTGCTTATATCTATAAAGTATTCATGGCTAATTCCATTTATACTAAAATCCAAGTTGTTGTTGTTGTTGTTAGGTGCCATCAAGTTGTGTCTGACTCATAGCAACCCTTGTAGGATTTTCAATGGCTGATTATTTTGGGATTGTTTTGGGAGTGGCTGCCCAATCTTTCTACAATTTTTGCAGTGCTGAGGATTGAACCCAGGGCATCAGAAAGTACAGAGCAGCACTCTACCAACTGAGCTAAACCTCACCCCAAAACCCAAGTAGTGCCATTTTATTTCTTATATTGAATATGGAGCCTTCAAAGTAATATATGCTTGCTATGTAGAGACTCAAAGATTTATTTCTATTTCATTTTCATTTTTATTATGCTTCAAACCTCAATCTCATTGGATCTAAAAAGGAATTTTATAATTATCAAGTCCAACTTCCTAAGCAATAAAGGATTTAAAAATTATGCCTCATAGGCTGTGTCCTTTACATGAATACTAATGTTCACTGTGTAAAATAGCAACTGTTATTTACTATTTTAATAATCAGGGTGTAGTTGGCTCTGTATAGAACATTTACTGTTGTTGCCTAGGCTGTTTTTCCTTTTTTGGTCACAGTGTTCTGATTTCCCTCTGAGGTACCCCTCCCTTCTACCTTCAGTCCAAATCGTTCAGCCAGGGCTGACCTTACCTTCTAATCCAGCGGTAAACACATGGTCTAGTTTTGGCAAATGAGAATTTTCCTTGAAGTTCTCTGGAGTGAGATGCTCTTTTTCCATGGAATTTCTCACACTAAGAATTGTTTAAGTTTGTAGTTGGGACTGTCTTTACTACCAGATGGAAAGAGATTGCCTGATACTGATAATGATGATGACAAGGCAGTTTGTATTTTTGAACTCATTTAGTCCTTCCCCCAATACCTAGCAGGTAAGCATTATTATTTTGTTTTTGTGATTAAAAATATTGAAGTGAAGTCAGATGATGAGGGTAGTCTAAAACAACTAGGAAGTAGTGGATTCAGGATTCTGAACCTTGCACCTTGCATCTAGAGTTCATGATTTTTACCACTGTATTGCAGAAAAACAGATCCCTGATCAAATCCTTTGAGGCATTAGCCCAGCTATTTCTAATGAAGTCTTGGCTTTCCCTTTATTGTGAGCCAATACAGTCCCCTTTTTGTTTAAGTTAATTTGGGGCATATTTCCATTACTTGTACTTAAAAGACCCCTGAATAAAGCATGAACAAAAGATGGCCAGTCTTGGGTTGACTATTCTGTGTGTGATTCTTCAGACAACATATGTAGAGGTGCTTACTTAATCATGCCATGAAATGCTGTAGGAGAATCCTGGGCACATGTAATTATGAATTGAGTTAATTTTCTCCTCAAGTTTACTCTTTTGTACTTACATAGTTAAGACCTAGATCCAAATCACTTAAGCTCTCATTTGTGTAGACTCCTGAGAGATCCTCACTAAATAATTACCTTTTGGTCTTTTAACTAAAAATATACTTATCATATCCCTATAGTACATAGTCGTGAATGTATGTATGTATGTATGTATGTATGTATGTATGTATATAACTTTTAAGGAACAAAATTGGACCCAAACTAGCTTAAGTGAAAGGGATTGTCTTAATCTATTTGGACTTCTATAACAAAATACCCGATACTGGGTAATTTATAAACAACAACAATTTATTCCTCCAGAGATCTTGCTCTTCATAGGTAGCATCTTCTATGTGTCCTTTCATGGCAGAAATGACAAATCACCCCTTCAGGCCACTTTGTAATGACACTAATCCCATTTATGAGGGCTCCTCTCTCATAACCTAATCACCTTACAAGGCCTCCTACCTCTTAATACTATTGCGTTGGTGATTTGGGTTTCAACATATGAAGTTGATTTGTGTGTGTCTCTGTGTGTGGGGGGGTGTTGGTATGGAGATACAAGCATTCACACAATAACAGGGATTTATAAGTGAACATTCCAGGGAAGCTGGTTTAAATTTGGCTGGGCAGGCCTTAACAGTGCCAGGTCTCAAACCCTACTTCTGGGTTGGCTCAATGCACTGGAAATGCAAGGGGGCCCCTGGCATCTGTAGGCCACCCCACAGCTGCAGTGGAGGTGAGCATCACATCCTGAGTGCAGTAATGGCACTTTCTGCACAGGGCTAGATTTCATTCTGCTTTGGGTTAGGTGAGATATGCTGATGGGTTAAAGCTAATCAGATCCCTCCTCTGGTGTCCACCACAGACTGACAATGAGGGGTGGAAGTGAGGAAGGAAACTCTAGGTATTGATATTATCAGGGGAGAGAAGAATAATAACAGTACTCATAATAATAGTACTGATGTCACAGGAATAGTAATCATCATCATCATAACGGCTGACAATCTAGTATTTACTATGTGCTGGCAGATAGTTACACATTTAACCCTTGCTCAAACTCTATGGGGTAGGTACCATTAAGCCATCTTTTACAGGCAAAGTGACTAAATCACAGAGCTGGGAAGCAGAACCAGGACTTAGACTGTATAACTTCACTATAGAACTTGGCTGTATAAATCTCTGCAGCCAATTGAACCATTACTTAATTGAAGATGACTGTTAAATAAACTTATCCCCTATTTTCCTGGCTACATTTTATATAATCAAAACAGGACTGGGACTGTAAATGTGAAGCTTCATTTCTTGGATGTAATGACTGCATCGTTAGCTGCAGATTTCTTGATTTGATAGAGAACAAGAACCATCTAACCTGTTTTTTTTTTTTTTTTTGCTTTCTTTTTGTTTTTCTTTTTCATGATAGGTAAATTTGGCCTAATAGGAAACATTTATTTTTCTTTTACTTTGGTTACAAAAACTTATTTTCAGAGAAGTTGAATGCCTTTGATACCACTTGGGAAACACAAAGAGCTAAATACCATTTTGTCTACTCTTCCTCTACTATATATTTTGGACATGATGCATATTTCTAAAAATTATAGTATTTCATTCTCTACAGCATGAAAACATAAGAGAGATGATTATTGGGCCAAATCAACTTGATGAATATCATAATATCTTAGGAGACTAATCATATCCATTTCTAAAGTTCATTTCTTCAGTTAACATCTATGTCAGGTTCCTATTCTTAGTATTTCTTGTACCACTAGAATCAATACAATGCTTAATCCTAAATGATTCTGGACTGAAGATTTTTTAAAAAGTGGTTTTTTTTATGTCTTTGGTTAAACTTCCTTAGAGTAAATGTGGCCTTTCAAAATCCTGCTGAGGACATGGGATTTGTGAAGCTTGATTAACTGCCCTTCTGTGGTCTTAAATCCATCCCAGAATATACTGAAAGAAGCAGACTCCATAAAATGAAGTGACTGCTCAATTGGTTTGATAAGCTTTTGTAGAAAGGTAGATTTTCCACTGTCTTTCCTTAAGCCTTTCTTCACCTCAGAAATAATTCTAAAATTGATGCTGGTATGACATAGCTCCCCTCATAGTATGTTAGAAAAATCAAATGAGCATTTTGAGAGGTAGAAGATGCTTCTACAGGGCAGTTGGGTGAACTATTAAATTCAGTAAAGTCTGCTCAGCCACTACCATTCTCCTGTCCAGTACCACAGAGGTGTTATGGTTTTCAGCTTGGACCTGGCTGATAAATCCTTTTCATCAGTAAAATCCTTTGCTAGCATGGCTCAACCTTCACCAGCCTGACAGAGTAATTCCCAATAATAAAGGAAGCAGGAGAAAAAGGAGCTGAAGCTTACTACCACTTGATGAACAGTTATAATATGTTGGGCATTGTGTTGAGAAATTTTGCACAGTTATAAGTCTGCAAAATTGCCACCACTTTGATCCAGCCATTGTCTTTTCATCACACTAGCCTTTTACTGCTCTCCCTAATCCCACATTTGTGTTATAACATTTAATCCTTGCAATAACCAGAGAGGTAAGTGCCACGATTCTCATTGCTCTTAAATGGAAATGGAAGCTCAAGCCCAAAGACACATAGATGGAAGGTTAGGTGATGAAGCACAGCTTCAAGTACACATTTGAATCTTAGGACATTATTACACTTGCTCTACAAGCCTTTTTAAAATCGCTACTGTAATCAGTTGTTTATATGATTTTATAAACATATATGTTTGGGAAATGACCATATATAGTTTTATTTACTTTTGCAACAAATATTCATTGGTCACCTTCTAGGTGCTGGGGATTTTGTAGTGAACAAATCAGATTAAAAAGTGTCACTTCCCTGGTAAGGCATACATTCTAGTAGGAGGAGATAAATAATAACCATAGCAAATATATGAAGTGTCTTAATAGATGATAAGTACTATGGGAAAATAAGAAAACTATAGCAAGATACAGGAAAAATAAAATGACAAAATTACATGTCAAAAGACACTTGGAAACTTGCCCTTGAATGTTGAGCAGCTAAAGCAAAAGGAAGACATGAAGAAGTTAAAGAACTAAATAGAAAATTTCAAAGGGCAGCTCGAGAAGACAAAATCAAATATTAGAATGATATGTGCACAAAGCTGGAGATAGAAAACAAAAAGGGAAGAACATACTCTGTTTTCCTCAAGCTTAAGGAATTGGAGACAAAATTAAAGTCTTGAGTGGCAGTAACAAAGGGTTCTATAGGGAAAATATTAAACAATGCAGTAACCATAAAAAAGATGGAAGGAATACCCAGAGTCCTTATGCAAAAAAGAATTGGTGGATGCTCAACCATTTTGAGAAGTTGCATATGATGAGAAACCAATGGTACTGAAGGGAGAAGTGGAAGCTGCCTTGAAGGCATTGGTGAAATACAAGGCTGCAAGAGTTGATGGGATACCAACTGAGATGTTTTAACAAACATATACAGCACTAGAGGTGCTCACTTGTTTATGCCCAGAGATTTGGAAAATAGCTACCTGGCCAACTGACAGAAGAGATCCATATTTGGGCCTATTCCCAAGAAACAGGATCCAACCAAATTCAAACATTATTGAACAATATCATCAATGTCACATGCAAGTGAAACTTTATTAAAGATCATTCAAAAGTGCATGCAGCAGTGTATAAACAAGGAACTAATGGAAAATCAAGTCAGATTCAGAAGAGGATGTGGAACCAAGGAAATCATTGCTGACCTCAGATGGATATTGACCAACAGCAGAGAATGCCAGAAAGATGTCTATCTATGTTTTGTTGATTATGCAAAGTCATTTGACTGTGTGGATCACAACTAATTATGGACAACATTGCAAAGAATGGGAATATCAGAACATTTAATTGTACTCATGAGGAATCTGTACATGGTCCAGGAGACAGTTGTTTGAATAGATCAGGAAACACTGCTTGGTTTAAAGTCAGGAAAGGTGTGCATCAGTGCTGTGTCTTTTCACTGTATCTCTTCAATCTCTATGCTGGGCAAATAACCCGAGAAGCTGAGCTTTATGAAAAAGAATGTGGTATTAGGATTGGAGGAAGATTCATTAACAACCTGTGTATGCAGAGGACAAAACTCTGCTAGCTGAAAGTGAAGAAGATTTGAAACATTTACTGATGAAGATCAAAGAACATAGGTTCAGTATGGATTGCCCTTCAATATCAAGAAAACAAAAATCCTTACAACAGGGTCAATATGCAACTTCACAATATGTGGAGAAAAGATCGAGGTTGTCCAAGATTTTACCTTACTTTGTTCTACAGTTAACCCCCACGGAAACAGCAGTCAAGAAATCAAAATATATATTGCATTGGGAAAAGCTGTTGCAAAAAAAACTGTTTAAAATGTTGAAAAGTAAAGATGTCACATTGAAGACGAAGATGTGCCTGACTCATGCCATGATATTTCCAGTTGCATCACATGCTAATAAAAGTTGGACAGTAAATAAGGGAGACAAAAGAAGAATTGATGCCTTTGAACTGTAATGCTGGAAGTGAATATTGAATATACCATGGACTGCCAAAAGAACCAACAGATCCATCCTAGAAGTGCAGCCAGAATGCTCCTTGGAAGCAAGGATGACTAGACCGTGTCCTATGTATTTTAGACATATTACAGGAGGGACTAATTCCTGGAGAAGGACATCATGTTTGGGAGAGTGGCAAATCAGTGAAAACAAGGAAGACCCTCAACTAGATAGATTGACACAATGACTGCAACAGTGGGCTTAAACACAAAATGTTCGTGTGCATGGCACAGTGTTAGGGAGTGTTTTGTTCTATTGTACATAGGTTTGCTATGAGTTGGACCCAACTCAACAGCACCTAAGAACAACAAACAACAATAGTAAGATAATGATAATTGACAAGAAGAGAGGAGAGAATTGAATTTTAGAAATTTAATAGGAAGAAATATCACATAAGAATCTTATAGGCAGATGGGCCAGCCAATGCAAAGGCACTCTGTGAGATACCCCTGGAATGTTTTGAGCCCAAGGGTGGCTGGGAGTGAGTGAGCAAGGGATAGTGCAATGAATGAGCAAAGGGCCAGACTGTGCAGGCCTTTTTGGTCATGCATGGGCTTTGGCTGAGTGTCATAAGAGCCTGGTGAAGGGTTGTAGCAGAAGAGTGATGTGATTTGATGTGTCACTCTGGCTGCTGTAAAGGGAAGGGAGAGATTAAAAGCAAGGAGACCAGCTATACTAATCTAAGTGAGATATACTGGTGACGGCCTACAGGGGAAGCAGGGGAAATGGAAAGGAGAGGTCTTATGGTGGATGTCTCAGTGAGCTGAAGGATCTTTGAAAAACTAGATATAGACTATGAGAGAATAAGAGGAGTCAAGGATGACCTCTCAAGATTTTGGCCTGGGCCACTGGAGATTTGCAACTGGAAAGATGCCACAACTGAAGTGAGGAGTGGAGAATTGGGGGTAAGGAAGATCAAAACTTCAGTTTGAAGGACGGCTAGATAAACACGTGATAAGGAGAGATGGTGGCATATGTGACCCTGGCTTTCAGGGAGAGCTAGCAGTGGACCTGTACATTTGCTGTCTTAGGGAAAAGAGAAACCTCTTGCTGTGAGTGAAGCAAAAGAGATTGAGAAGGAAGAAGGAGGACCTATGAAAGGGGGTGTCCTGGATGCCAAGAATTGCTATGATTTGAATATTTCCCCTCAAAATTCATACATTGGAAACTTAATCCCCAAATTCATGTTAATGGTATTTGGAGGTCTCACCTTTGGGAGGTAATCAGGATTGGATGAAATTGAGAGTGGGGCCCCTGATGACACCAATGGATTCATGAATGGAGGAGACACTCGAGCTAGTGTGCTTGCTCTGTCTTGCCATATGATGCCCTTCACCATATTATGGTGCAGCAAGAAAACCCTCACTGGATGCTGAGAAGATGTCCATGTCATGCTCTTGGACTTCACAGTCTCTTGAACCATGAGCTAAATAAACCTCTATTCATTACATGTTATCTGGTCTCAGGCATTTTGTTATAGCAATAGAAAGTGGACTAACAGTCCAAGTGAAGAGGCAGTGATCAACAGTGTGGCATATTTCAAAAAAGCTAGAAGAAAGGGTTTTGCATATTTGTACCACAAGGATTTGAGAAATGTTTGAGGAGATAGCTATGCTTACTGTGAGTTGAGCATTATGCAGTGTATACATGTGTCAAAGCATCAGATGGTACCCCATTGTTATTGTTAGGTACCATTAAGAGGGGTCCAACTCATTGTAACCCCATAGGGTTTTCAATGGGTGATTATTTCAGGATTATATGTATAATATTATGTATCAATTAACAAAGACAGTGTTAAATGCTGCTGATGTTCAAGAATGAGGAGGAGTGAGAACTGACCATGATGTTTAGTAACATGGAGGACACTGGTGCTTTTTACAAGAGTGGTTTGGGTAGAATTGATTAAATTGGGGCAAAAACCTAATTGGAGAAGCTTAAAGGAGGGATACCGGAAATTGAAGGTTTTTTCCTTTTTTTTTTTTAAAGTGAAAGAATAATAATATCGTTTTACTACTTGGAATGGTTTAATAACAAGAAAAAATTAATGATGTAGGAAATGGGAGAATTGTTGGTAAGATGAAAGGTGCTGGCAAATTTTTGCAGTGAGTGAAGAGATAAAAGCATTTCTTCCTGATGATCTGACAATGACAGCATTATGTCACTGAGATATGTTTTCAAGTGGTTGCTGAAGTGGTATATCTTAGTGAGCTCAGAATCTCAAGCAGCCTGATCTATTGTTGGAAAGCTCTCATATCACGATTTTTAATGTGGAAGGTAAAGATGAAACAATTTGTTATGAAGACTGACCTAGAGTATAAAGGGCTCTGCTAGAAACTTGTGTTTTCCCTAGCACATGATGATATCCTTCTTTGGTTCCAGGAGAAATGATAATGTATCATTGAAAAATACTTGAAAACTATATTTAAATGCTACAATAGACT
>VMDO01014382.1:31141-47252 GCA_007922755.1 Pedetes capensis | reverse complement strand
TGGAGCCCTGAGTAGGAAATGTCTTAGAGAAGACACAGAAAGCACTCACTTTAAAGGACAAATGAAAAACAACTATACCTTTTACTTTGTACATTTGTCCTTGGGTGGAACAAAGGACCAGGATTCTCATACAAATGTTTTTCCAGATCATTGTATTAAGTCTAGAACCATTAAAATAGCTCAGAACTGGGAGTTTGAGGACCAGAGACCTTTGGATCTCACTAAATTAAATAAGAAAATTGGTGGGTCTAATCATTTCATTCTTATTGCAGCAGCCAGCCTCTGGATAATTAAATGAAAAGAATTGTGAATAATTGCTATTCTCTAGTTGTAAATTCAGGACATCACATATTCCAGTGGAAAACAAGAACATGGATTTTAATTATGTCAGTTTTAATTAAATCCTCCTTTCAGCACATCTAGTTTTTAGGCATCCATTCTTCCTAGAAACACTTATTGAAGACAGATATTATTCTCAGTGCTTGTTTTTCTGAGATGAATAAACAGAATTCCAGCTGTCAAATAATTCATAGTTTGCATTTTTTGGGATTTTTTTTGGGGGGAGGGTGGTTGTCTTGTTTTTTGGAATTGTATTATTTTTAGAAAGGGATGGACATGCATAAGATCATCTCTTAAAATTCCTTCTAATCTCATAATTTTATTAAACATCTTATTGCCAACTCAAGAGATCAGCATCATAACTCATACACATTGGTAAGAGCTGAAATAAATGTATAGTTATTGTTGGGCTTTGAGAAAGGATATTAATTTACAATCCATGAGAGCTAAAGCCAACATAAAGGAACACTTATATCTCTGTTTTCCCTTGGCAGGGTTTTGATTCCACAGAACTCCTGAGTTTAAACTCTTTAGTTAAGCATACCTGTAATACCACAATATCAACTACTTATTGCATTTTATGTACCTACAATTCTTTCACTATTTAATGCGTTAAGTATTTCAAGTTGTTTCAAGATAAACATGCTGTATTTAGACAACTGAAGAGCTATTCAGACAACTGAATATGAGTTCTCTCTCTGTGTCCATCTCTATATCCACAGACAAAAACAGAGATAGATATCTCCTACCAAGAAAGGCTAGTGGGGCCTCATCAGACCATGAAATCAGGAAATGATTTCCCTTGTTGAAAAATATATTGATTTTAACTATGAATATTCATCCTAATGTGTGAAGGGAAATTTCTACATGGGGAGTAGGGAATGGCTGAATCAAATCTGTCCACAAAACTCTAGCATTAAATTCTGTCAAGATTCTTTCTGAATCTGCCATTCTTATTTTAGTTAAAGTTGTTTGCCTAGAGTGGAGCTGAGCTGCAAAAGCTTAACACATTATCTGGCATCATCATTTGGGACTCCTCAAAATATTTTGTTTTCTTAAATTACTTCCAAAAATAACTTCAGACACCATTAGGTAAAATCATCAAGAATATTCAACAAAGAAATAACTGTCAGAGTTAAAAACCTAAATTCATATCCCTTGGGGTTTGGGGAGATTTTACCCACCACACACATACACACATGTATATGTGAAAATATTTTAATGCTTGGACATTGCTATCAAATAACACAAAACAGCTGCATTTAGTAAAGTAACAACTGGGCTGCCGATGTAATCTTAGCTCCTCATTTGATATGTGGAGAGAAAATCTTCTGCTACACATGAAGCAAAAATATGACCAGCATCATGACTGGTAAACCAGTGAAGCAATAACTTCAAATAAATGCCTACTAACCCCTCGCATCTCCCTCCTCTGCCCATTTTGCTCACACACAGCTCAGTTTTCCTGAGACAGATGCTGACTGTCTCCACGGCACCAGTGGCATCTCACCACAGGCACCCAGAACTGTTTAAGGAAGCACATAAATGGTGGTCGACATGCTCATTAAGACTTGAGAAGATGATTTTATCCTTAAAACAAAGCACCCATGGCACAAGTGTGCTGGTAGAACTGCTGAGTTGATTTTTGTTGTTGTTGTTGTTGTTAAGTGTATGTATATTCTGGGGTTTGAGCTGGTTGACTGAGTCCAGTGATGTATTTGTGCGCACCTCTCATCTCCTCTTGTCTCAGCTCTGGTTCTCTGTACTTTAAGTGGCTTTAGATGACCTTTTATTGTTTAGGAAACAAAAACACAGCAACTGTTGCAGTGCCTTGAACAATATTTCGCATGCAGACTCTGGAACATACCAGTCCGTGGACTGGAGAAGGCTGCCATGGACACGGGTGGGATGGGTGGCAGTTCCCCCTAACACTGCTGTCAGAGTCATCATACTACCTATGATTCTCTTTACTGCAAGTGACAGAAAACTATTAAAGTAATTGAGACAAATAAGAGAACTCACTGGGTAATAGATCAAATGAAAGATTGAACAACAACAATTCAAGAGCATAGCGGTGCACCCAAGCTGCAAGAACCATGGAACCAAGAACTCAAATGCTGCCAACCTATATTCTCCATCTTCCACTACATACCTGTTTGCACAATAATGCAATTCTCTCTCAAGGTAAACTGTTCTTTCCCTTCCAGTGAGAATCATGAGAATACAGGTAGATGTTAGGTTAACATAGCTTCCCAAAGGGGTAGTCACTATCGTGACTTACTACCTCTCTCACTCAGTTGCCAGTATTATGACTTCTAATGCTGTAAATTTTGCTTTTAAACTATGTGTAAATGATCATCACATAGCATATATTCTTTTGTCTGTGGCTCATTGTAGTCAATATATGCTATGCTTTTGGTATTCATCAATGTTAATACCTTCCATTATAGTGCTTTTATTATCATTGCCATGTAATATTCCATTGAATGAATATGTGAACACTCATTTCTCAGTTCTATTGTCAATAAAAATTTGGGATTATTTCCCATTAGGACTGTCAAAGATAGTGTTCTGAGCAACTTCCCTTTATTTTTATTTTGTTGCACATATGTCAACATTTCATTGGGTCTACATGGAGTGGGGGCTGGGGTTTAGCTCAGTTGGTAGAGTGCTGCTCCACACTTTCTGAAGACTCAGGTTCGATCCCCAGCACTCCAAGGATGGGAGAAGGACATGGCAGTGTACTCCCAATGCAATCCCTAAACAATCAGCCACTGAAAATTCTATAAGTGTCACTATGAGTTGGACCCAACCTGATGGCACCTAACAACAACAACAATACATGGAGCAATGGAATTCTAAGTCATAGAGTATGTAATTATTAGTAGATATTGCCAATTGCTTTTCTAAATTGGTTATGACTATTTACACTGTTAGTAGCACTGAGTAAAAATTTCAATTCCCCCACTTCCTGGCGTACTTTTGGTCCTTACAGGTCTTACTTTGCATTACTTGTTTGGTTTTTAATTCTGCTGTGCATCTTGCATTGTCTTCTGCTTTGATTTGCAATAGGCTAATGATTAATGAAGAGAGCATCTATTAATGTGTTTATTGGCTGATAGAATTTTATTTTTAACTAAATATCTGCTAACTTTCTTGGTTTTTAGATTCCAATTATTTTTGTGTGTGTATGTGCAGTACTTGGGGATTGAACCTCCCACATACTTTGAAAGTGCTCCACCACTGGGCTGCCATTGAGTTGGATCTGACTCATGGTGAACATATGTACCACCAAATGGAATCCTACCCAACACTGTGCCATGCACATGATCTTTTTATGTTTAAGCCCATTGTTGCAGTCACTGCACTTCTTCTCTTTTTGAGTCATGCCACATCAGCAAAAGGAGGTCCCAGGGGCTTAACTCCATTCTCATCATTAAGGTTGACTCTACTTTGAAGGAGGCAACTCTTCTCCCACTTGTTTCTTGAATGCCTTCCAGTCTGGCTGGCTCATTTTCTGACACTCGATTTGACAGTGCTTCTCTGCTATTCATAAGATTTTCTTTTTTTTTTTCTTTTTTCTTTTCTTTTTTTTCCTTTATTGGTAAATGTTTGTGGGATACAGAATAATACAGCATTGTTATTTTTTACCATTATGCAAATATTACATCATGTTTGGTTACACTTTTATCAACTTACAAGGTTTATGGAACCTTTTGACCAACATGTAGTAAAACTCAGATGCGTATTTGGGTTATGTTCTCCTGTTTTTCCAATGTATTCATGAAGTTGCATTGTTTGCGTTGAGATTATCCTTTCCCCCTTTATCTTCATAGGGTTTTCGATGGCTAATTGTTTCAGGAGTGAGCTGTCTAGCCTTTCTCCCTACTCTGTCTCAGTCTGGAAGCTCAGCTGAACCCTGTCCATCATAGGTGGCCCTGCTGGCATCTGAAATACTGGTGGCATATCTTTCAGTATCACAGCAACATACAAGCCCCCACAAATGACAAGCTGACAGACACATGAAGGTTCTTCTTTGTGACTGAATAGCATTCCATTTTGTATATATACTATACATTAAAAATCCATTCATCTGCTGATGAACATCTGGGATGATTCCATATCTTTGCAATTGTAAATAGTGCTGCAATGAACATGGAGGTACAGATGTCTCTATGGTATGTTTCGAACTCCTGGTATATGCCTGAGTGCTATGGCAGAGTCATATGAGAGCTCTATTTTTAGTTTTCTGAGGAAACTCCATATTGATTTGAGGCACCTTTCCCCCAATATCCTCACTAGCATTTTTATTGTTCGTTTTGCTGATGCTGGCCATTCTGACAGGAGTGACATAGAATCTCAGTGTAGTTTTGATTTGCATTTCCATTATGGCTAAGGATGTTAAACATTTCTTCATATGTTATTGACCATTTGTACTTTTCTTTTGAGAACCATCTGTTTAGTTCAATTGCCCATCATTGATTGGAGATTTTTTGGTGTTTAATTTTTTGAGTTCTTTATATATCCTACATACTAATCACCTAGCAGATGTATAATTGCAAAGATTTTTCTCCCATTCTGTGGGCTCTCTATTGATTGTTCTTTTGTTGTGCAGAAATTTTTAAATTTCATGTGGTCCCATTTGTCGGCTCTTACTATTTCATGGACTATTGGAGTTCTTTTAAGAAAGTACTTGTAAGCCGGGCACGGTGGCGCATGCCTGTAATTCCAGCGGCTTGGGAGGCAGAGGCAGGAGGATCACAAGTTCGAGACCAGGCAGTCTGAGTAACTTAGTGAGACCCTGTCTCAAAAAGTAAAAAAAATGGGCTGGGGATGCAGCTCAGTGGTCCAGCACTTGCAGAGCATGCAAGCACGAGGCCCTGGGTTCAACCCCCAGTACTGAAAAAAAAAAAAAAAAAGAAAGAAAAAAAAGAAAGAAAGAAAAAGAAAAGAAAAAAGAAATTACTTGCCATTGCCTATGTATTGAAGAGTTTTCCTACATTTTCTTTAAAGTTTCCAATTTTTTATGTTAAGATTTTTGATCAGGTGGGTGCACTGGTGCACATCTGTAATCCCAATGACTCAGGAGGTGGAGGTAGGAGAATCACAAGTTCGAAACCAGAAGCAGCCTGCATAACTTAGTGAGACTGACACAAAATAAAAAATAAAAAATGAGCTGAGAGTGGAGCCCAGTTGTAGAGCACTTGCAAAGCATATGTGAGGCTCTGGGTTTTGCAAGGAAATACTGCAAGAAGAAGAAGCAGAGAAGAAGAAGTAGAAAGAGGAGGAGGAGGAGAGGAATTTTTGTTCCATTTTGAATTTATTTTTGTACAGTATAAAAAAGAGGGATTTACTGTCCTCCATGTGGATATCCACTTTCCCCAGCACCTTTTGTTAAAAAGCTGTCCTTTTTCCAAGGTATATTGTATACTTTTGGTTCCAATATAAAAAACCAGGTGATTATATCTACATGAGCTTATTTCTGAATCTTCTATGCTATTGATCCTCATCAGTATCAAGCTGTGTTTGTTATTATGGTCCTGTAATATAATTTGACTTCAGGTATTGTAATGCTTCTTGCATTGACCTTTCTGTTCAGGATTGCTTTGGCTACTTGAGGTCTTTGGCTACTTGTTTTTATATTAATTTTAGGGTTGTTTTTGTTTGTTTCTGTGATATATGTTATTTGAGTTTTGATGGAGATTGCATTGAATCCGTAGATCACTTTTGTTAGTATAGCCATTCTCATAATTTCTGCCCATCCATGAGCAAGGGAGGACCTTCCAACTTCTAGTGTTTTTTTCACTGTGGTTTATCTCAGTTGATAGAGTGCTGCTCTATACTCTCTGAAGCCCTGGGTTCTATCCTCAACACTGACAAAAAAAAAAAAAAAAAAAGAGAAAAAAGGAGAAGGATGTGGCAGCCCACTTCCAAAACAATCAGGCAATGAAACCCTATGCAGAGCAGAGAAACATTGACATAGTGCCAGGCATGGCACAGTGTCGGGGAGTATTTCATTCTCTCATAAATAGGGTTGCTGTGAGTTGGGCATTACTTGATACCACCTAACAAAAACAACAGTGTCTTCAATTTCTTTCTTTAGTGTTTTGATGTTTTTATCAGATAGGTCTTTTGGATCCTTGGTTAGATTTATTCCTAGATATATTGTTTGAGCCTACTGTGAATGGGATTGTTGTTTTGATTTCTTTTTCATCCTGCTCATTGTTGGCATATAGAAATGGCACTGATTTTTGAATATTTATTTTTGCACCCTGCTACTTTGCTGAAAGTACTTATCTAATATTTTTCTGGAGGACTCTTTAGGGTTTTTCAAGTATATGATCATGTTGTCTGCAAATTGTGATAACTTGACTTCTTCCTTCTCTGTTTGTATCCCTTGTATTTCTTTCTCTTGCCTTATCACTCTACCTAGAAATTCAATCATTATATTGAACAAGAGTGGAGAGAGTGGGCATCCTTATCTCATTCCTGATTGTAGAGGAAATGCATTCAGTTTTTCCCCATTTAGTATAAGGTTGGATATGTTGTTGTTGTTGTTGTTGTTGTTAGGTGTTGTCAAGGTCCACCTCATAGCGACCCTATGTGTAATAAAACAAAACACTCCCCAACACTGTGCCAGGCATGTGATCTTTTTTATGTTTAAGCCACTGTTGCAGCCACTGTGTAAATCCATCCAGTTGAGGGTCTTCCTTTTTTTGTTGGCCTGTCATTCTCCCAAATATGATGTCCTTCTCCAGGGATTGGTCTGTCCTGACACGTCCAAGATACATCACACACAGTCTAGCTGTCCTTGCTTCCATGGAGCACTCTGGTTGCACTCCTTCTAGATGGATCTGTTGGTTCTTTTGGAATTCCATGGTATATTCAATATTTGTTTCCAGCACCACAGTTCAAAAGTGGCAATTCTTCTTCTTTCTTCCTTATTCAATATCCAGCTTTCACAAGCATATGATGCATATGCTGGCTATATGTTTGTCTTCTATAGCCTTTATCATGCTAAGGAATATTCTTTCTATTTCCCTTTTATTCAGCACTTTTATCATGAAGGTATGTTGAACTTTGTCAAAGTCAATTTCTGAGTCTATTTAAATGATGAAGTACATTTATTTATTTTGTATGTTGTACCAGCCTTTCATCTACGGAACTAAACTTGGTCATTGTCTATGACCTTGTAAAGGTGTTGCTGTATTTTTTTCAAGATTTTTGTGGCTATGTTCATCAGAGAAATTGGTCTATAACTTTCTTTTTTGTTGTATTTTTGCCTGGTTTTGGTATCGGGGTGATGCTGGATTCATAGAGTGAATTTTGGAGTATTCCTTCCTTTCCTATTTTATGGGATAGTTTGAGGGAAGTAGTAATTCTTTAAAGGCTTGGTAGGATTCAGCTGTGAACATGTCAAGGATCTGAGAAGTGGCTCTTGAATGCCAGCTTAACCCAATACCAGGCCCTGTTACTAGATCAGCCTCAGTTCCAGTTTCAAAAAGCCAGGGTCCTAAACCCAGCCACATTGCTCCCAGATGATAACACTGCCCAGATGCTTCATGATTGCTTGGAGATTGTTTCAGCCCGGCAGAGACATTGGCCTGATCTAAAAGATGTGCCTCTGCCAGATGCAGAAGAAACTCTCTTCACAGATGGGAGAAATTTTGTCCAGGATGGAGTTTGCTACACTGGCATGGCCATGGCAAATCAAGATATACAGGTAATATGGGCCCAGGCATTGGGACATGAGACTTCTGCTCAACATGCAGAACTTATAGCCCTGCACCTAACTAAGGAAAAGACTGTACACATCTATACAGATAGTAGATATGCCTTTACTACTCTCCACATACATGGAGAAATTTATAAACAAAGAGGTCTATTAACTTCAGAAGGAAAGACTGTCAAAAATAAGGAAATTTGGGGACATTTAGAGGCTGTTTGGCTACCTAAACGAGTGGCAGTTATTCACTGCAAGGGACATCGAAAAGGAGACAAGCTAGAGGCAAAAGGAAACCGAACAGCAGACTGGGCAACTAAAGAAGCTGCATTAAAACCAGTGGGGACTGGGGGAATGATGCCTTTAATCCCAATCCCAGTTCTCCCAAAAGAACCTAACTATTCAAGAGAGGAAAATGAGATTTACCAAAATAAAAATTGGGATCAGGATCTTAGAAGAAAATGAAAACATCCTGATGGATGCTACGTGCTCCCTAAGGCTTTAGGACACACCTTGATTACTCAGATCCACGAAGCCTCTCACTTGGGGATTACCCAACTAAGTCAGCTTGTCACCACTGGATTCTACATTCCTGGGATCACCTCTATAGCTGAGGATGTTACCTCCAGATGTGCTACATGTGCCCAGGTAAATGCCAGGTGAATGTCTAGACAACAAGGAATGAGGTACCAGGGCAAACAACCAGGAGAACACTGGGGATTAGACTTTACAAAAATTAGATGAGGCTGTTATGGTTATGAATATTTGCTAATGTTTATTGACACCTATTCTGGATGGAGTGAAGCATTTCCAACCAAGTCTGGGACAGTGCAAATTGTAGTAAAGAAATTAATACAGGAAATAATCCCTCAATTTGGCTTCCCATTGTCTCTGGGGTCTGACAATGGCCCAGCATTCACGGCCAGCATTTCTAAATTAATTAATAAAATTTTAGATATAGATTGGAAACTCCATTACATATATAAACCACAGAGTTCAGGAGAGATAGAAAGAATGAATAGGACTTTAAAGGAGACTTTGACTAATTAATCTTAGAGACTGGCGCTAGGTGCCCTGATCTCCTACCTTTCACTCTTATGTGCACAAGATGCACCTGTACATCCCACATGAGGAACCCTGCAAACTCGCTGGTACAATATGATGATGTTACCACTTGCAAGCTGTAAATGTATCTCACCAGGACCTTCCTAGAGTGCTTGGAAACATGAACCGTGGGTTGATTTTTCCTTATTTCCTTCTAGTTATTTTTATTATGTGATGATGATGTTAAATTTAAAGATGTGTAAATGAATTTGTAAAAGCTTAACGAGCAATATTTCTGAATATTTGTCCTATGTTGAAGCTACCTGTTTTATGTTTTCTGACTGTCAGAGGAATCCATGTGAACTGAAAGACACAAGAATCCAGGAACTTGGGGGAATTTGAAAAGGATTATGTAGGTATTTGATGGAGAATAAAGAGCAAGTTTAAAAGAAGGCCTAGGTGGAAATAAAAAATAAAAAATAAAAAAAATGGTATGACTGATAAGCCGATGTTAGAGAAAAAAGATGTATTTGCTTATAACTGAGTTAAAAGCATTAGCTATTGAGATGTTAAACCACATTCAGGATAGGAAACTGGCCAAACATAGACTAATATGTTATATGATAATGGAAGAAAAAGGTATGATGATGAAAATAATGGCAACAGACATAGTTATGGAAATGATGATGATGATATAATAGATTTGGAGAAAATGATGGCAGCTATGGTGATGATCCTGGTTATAATAATAGAGGAAGCTATGGTGATAGTTATGGATCTGATGATGAAAATGATAGATATGATGACAGGAGATTTTAAAAACAACAAAAAAAGGTTATAGTTCTTAGCAGGAGAGAGAATATGATGTTGTCAGGAAAACTGCAGGTTACTTTGAGACAGTGGTCCCAAATGCATTAGAGGGACTATAAAAATCTTCTATAGAAGAAATGATGATCCATAGTCAAAAAAGTTACTGTGTCTTAAACAGAAAACCCTTCTTGTTCAGGATTGTCATAGCCACAGTTTTCAAAGAAAAATGCAGCTATTGATTAATATTGTTGTTGTTGTTGTTAGGTGCCGTCGAGTCGGTATCCGACTCATAGCGACCCTCATAGGGTTTTCAATGGCTGACTGTTTTTGGGGATTGCCTTGGGAGTGGATTGCCAGATCCTTCTCCCATTTTTGCGGTGCTGGGAATTGAACTCAGGACCTCAGAGACTGCAGCGCAGCACTCTACCCACTGAGCTAAATCCCAGCCCATTGATTAATATAATATAATGTCAATTAGATGCACATCCCTGAGATCTTTTATCTGTTATAGCTTTGTCTTTTTCTTCTTCTTTTCATTACATCAGGTATATTGCACTATAAGTTGTGGTAATGATACCAGGAATAAAAAATTAGGGAGTTTTAACTTTTCAAAAAGAATTTACAGACTAAGTACAATAAGGTTACTGAAAAAAAAAAAAAACTGGTATCAGTCTTCTCATGGTCTCCCTGATCTCCTTGACTACTTTATTGTCTGCTCTAGCTGGCCCTTTATTATCATTAATGACAATCACTTTAGGGCCCTGCATGATCAATAAAATAATCTCTTAAGTGAAGGAATGAATTTCGTCTATAAAACTGTTATTGTTACAATAGCCCAGATATGAACCTCTGAGCCCTGATCCCATCCAAGAGTCAATTATTTAACTCATGTCCATTAAAACCAGTGGAGAATATGGAAACAAAAAAGTTTACAGAAAAACATTTGTCATGATCCCACTGGGACTTTGCAGATCAGCCCCAGCCAGACCTCAAGGTCCTTTGATAAGGAAAACTATGTCACAGAGAAGGTCATACATGATAAACTAACCAGAGAGCTGATGACTGGAATTCCTGTGAATAAGGCTGACATCTGAGAAATGAAAAATTACTCTGTACCCCCCTCCCTTAACCACTAAAGAATTCTCCCTTCTGTAGCCTTGCTTCTCTGCCCCTATCTATAAAGCCCCTGAGCACTGTGAGTCAGATGCTGCTTTGTGAAAGTCCACTCCTGGGACTGAAAGTAGCTGGCTGGCCAGTCTAAATAAACTCTTCTGTTCCTGATCCGTTTGTTTGTGTCTTGGAGTATTTTTTGTGGGGTCAAGCCACTGGGTACAACATATGCTGGTAAATTTTTTATTTTCTCAATTTCCTTACCTGTTATTTGTTGTTGTTGTTAGGTGCTGTCGAGTCGGTATCTGACTCATAGCGACCCTCATAGGGTTTTCAATGGCTGACTGTTTCGGAATTGCCTTAGGAGTGGATTGCCAGGTTCTTCTCCCACCTATTTCATTGGTATCTGTTATAATGACTCCTTTTTCATCTCTAATTTTATTAATTTGGGTCTTCTCTTTCCTTCTTTTGGTTAGTTTAGATAAGGGCATATCTATCTGTTTATCTTTTCAAAGAACCTACTTTCTTTTTTTCAGAGTTGAACCCAGGGCCTCGTGCTTGCATGCTCTGCAAGTGCTCTACCACCGAGCTGCAACCTCAGCCTGTTTTTTTTAAGTTTGGAGACAGGGTCTCACTAAATTACACAGACTGCCTCTGGTCTCCAACTTGGGATCCTCCTGCCTCTGCCTCCCAAGTTGCTGGGATTATAGGCACGTGCCACTGTGTCCTGCTAGAACCAACTTTTCATTTTGTTGATTTTTTTTTTGTATTGCTCTTTTAGTTTTCTTTTCATTGATTTCTCCCTGACCTTAATTATTTCTTTCCATCTACTGCTTTTTGGTCTGGCTTCTTGTTATTTTTCTCATGCCTTAAGGTGCATCATTATTTGGGACTTCTCTGATTTTTTTTTAATGTAAGCACTCATAGCTATAAATTTCCCTCATAGTACTTGCTTTTGTTCTATCACAAAGAATCCGGTATGTTGTATTTTGATTTGCATTTGATTCTAGGAACTTTTTAATTTCCTCCCTAATTTCTTCAATGCCCCACTTATCATTCAAAAGTATATTATTACACAACCTCCATGTGTTTGTAGCATTTTTGTAGTTTTTCTTGGAATTGATTTTCAGTTTTATTACATTGTGATCAGATAGGAAACAAGAAATGATTTCAATTTTCTTGTATTTGTTAAGAATTGTGTTGTGACCTAAAATATGATCTGTTTTAGAAAAAATTCCATGCATTGCTGAGGGGAATGTGTATTCTGCATCTGTTGGGTAAAATATTCCATTGTTGTTGTTGTTCTATAGATGTCTGTCAAGATCATTTGGTCTGTGGTATTATTTAACTCTAAGGTTTCTCTGCTGATTTTGTTTGTTTGTTTGTTTGTTTGTTTGTTTGGATGTTCTATTAGTGACAGTGGAGCATTAAAGTCACACATTGTTACTGTACTAGGATCTATCTGTTCCTTTATACCAGCAGTGTTGATTTTATAAAAATATATGCGCTATTATTTGGTGCATAAATGGTTACAATTGTTATGTCTTCTTGATTGAGCATTCCCTTTATTAAAATGCAGTGACCTTCTTTGTCTCTTCTGACTAATTTTGGGCTAAAGTCTACTTTGTCCTATTTCAGTATAGGCATCCCTGCTTTTTTTGTCTGTTTGTTTGTTTTTGGCTTTCCTATATTTCCCATGGTTGGTAAATTATTTTTCATCCTTTCATTTTCAGTCTGTGTATATCCCTTCCAGTGAGATAGTCTCCTGAAAGCACTATGTACCTGAGTCTTGTTCTTTCATCTAGTCAAGTAGTCTGAGTCTTTTATGTGGTGTATTAAGACCATTTATATTTAGAGTTATTACTGAGAGGCATTGGGTGCTTTGTATGATTTTGTTGGTTGTTTTGTAGTTGCAGTCTCTGAGGCCCCGAGTTCAAATCCCGGCACTGCAAAAATTGGAGAAGGGCCTGGCAATCCACTCCCAAGGCACTCCCGAAGCACTCAGTCATTGAAAACCCTATGAGGGTCACTATGAGTCAGATACTGACTCGACAGCACCTAACAACAACAACAACGATAACTTTTTGTATATACTTACTTCTATTGTAGCTCTCATTTGTTCATGTGTCCCTCCCATTGGATTTATTCTTTCCTGTGTTCTCATGTTTGTGTCTGTATTTCTTCTTCATCTGTGTGTAGGATTCCATTAATTATGCTCTGCAATCCTGGCGTGTGTGTGTGTGTGTGTGTGTGTGTGTGTGTGTGTGTGAATTATTAAGTTTGTGCTTGTCTTGAAAGGCTTTTTTTCACCATCAATTTTGAAGAATACCTTTTCTGAATATAGAAATCTTGTTTGGAAATAACATTCAGGGCTTGAAACATGTCATTCCATGCTTTCTTAACTTTTATAATTGCTGATGAAAGGTCTGATGTTATTCTGATGGGTTTGCCATTGTAAGTGAGTTGGTGTTTTTCTATTGCAGCTTTTAGAATTGTTTCCTTGCTATCTAGTCTTATCATTTTAAGTATAATGTGATGTAGAAAGGATCTTTTCTGGTCATGTCTGTTTGAGGTTCTAAGTGCTGCTTATCTTTTGGTGTTTATTTCTTCCTCTAGCTTTGGAAAGTTTTCTGGTATCATTTCATTGACTATATTTTGTATGTCTTTGGTTTAAATCTCTACTCCTTCTTCTATCCTATGGATACTTACATAGTCTCTTCATCATGTCCCATAGTTCTTCAGAGTTGTGGTCATATTTATTTATTTTCTTTTTGCATTGATGTGTTCCTTGCAGCCATAGCACTTTAGCATCTGGCCCCACCTGATCCCAGATGCTGAGCAGGATTGGCCTGGTTAGTCTTTGGATGGGAGACCACCTGGGAACAGAAGTTGCTGCAGGCTAGAAAAAAGGACCTGGCCATTCACTTACAAATAAATCTGCCATTGAAAACCCTATGAATAGCAGAGAAGCACTGGCAATAGCACCAGGCATGGCACAGTATCAGGGAGTGTTTCTTTCTGTTGTATGAGTCAGACCTCTGATCACTATGAGTCAGACCTCACTCCACAGAATCTCACAACAATAACATTGATGAATGAGTTGTTCTCCACCTTGTCTTCCATCCTTGATAGTCTTCCTTTAGTTTTATCTATTCTGCTAGTGTTACTTTTCACTGTTTTTATTTTATTTTATTTTATTTATTTATTTAATTTATTTTTTTATTTTTATTTTTCATATCTAACATTTCCATTTGTTTTTTCATAAGTTCAATTTCTTTGATGAATTTCTTATCCCTAGATTAAGATTGACATCCTCAGGTCATTTATTTGCTTAGTTGTGTATTCTTTGAAGTCATTTATTATTTGTATGATTAGACTTTGTCCAGTATTTCAGTTGTTTCAGTGTCTTTGGTTTTGTTTCTTGGGAGTTATGATCTTTCAGAGGAGTCATAGTATCTTATTTTTTCATATTTCTTATATTTCTTCATTGTGATTTGCCATATGCTGGAGTAGAAATTTCTTCAGAATTTATTTGGGAGTCTTCTTTCTTAACAGCCCTCTGTTGAAGCCTCAGTCCCTAATGCTCATTCAGAGAGTCAAAGTAAATTTCTCTTATAGTAGCATCACCTAGGCAAACCACAAGTATAATTATTATACAATTAAAGTTGTTTTACGTTAACTAATATGTTCCCAATGAGTTTGTTGTTTATGTTAGATGGTGTCAAGTCCAGTCTGACTCATAGCAACTGTATGTACAACAAAATGAAATGCTTTCAGACACTGGGCCATGTCTGGCACTATGTCATTGCATCTCTGTTATTCATACAGTTTTCCATGGCTGATTGTTTTGAGAGTGGGCTACCAGGTCCTTCTCCCATTTTTGCAGTACTTAGGATTGAACCCAGGGCCTCTGAGCATGCAACTAAGCTAAACTCCAGCCTCACCAATGAGTATAGGAAAGAGTATCTCCTGAATAATGTAGTGTTAGTTATGAGAAGAGAAATGTTAAGGATGGAAATAAAAGTTGTAAATTGGTGAAATGATAGAATGTAGTAGAGAAAAGGGAGGAAGAAACAAACAGCTAGGTTGAGCGAGATGAAGAGGATAAGATGATGAAGAATGGAGAAGATTGTTATGTAGAGACGGAGAGCAAGGGGTTATAAATCTGTTACTCAGTAAAGAAGAAAGTTCATCAATAAAATTACATTAGGACCAGAGTAACACGGACAACATTCAACCTTGTTTGGGTGAAAAATAACTACCAGGAACAAGTAATGGAGCAAGTAGTAGAGAGGGCCTTTCAGCTTTTGTTTACTGCCAGGCTGTGTTAGCAGGGCCAGGGCGTCAGACTAATGTTGCTGGTAGATTTTCTTCTCCCTGCCTAGGGCACTGCACAGCTGAGGTGAGTCAGGCTCTGCCCTTCCCACTGTGTGGTCTTCTGCTTTCTGCCTTTTGAGGCTATCCAATCACCTCTTTGGTGATTTCTCTGCTTTTCCTGTTTTTCTCTATCTGGGATAAAGTCTACCTTTTCCCATCTTGCCTCCTTCGTTTTAGCATGTCACGTGGAGGCTACTGCTAATCCTCCATCTTCACTGGAAATCGCATTTGTTACTGTTGTTAATAGGCTATTGCCTGTAGCCATACCACTGTGACTTCAGATCCCATCAGACCTCAGAAGCTAAGCAGCGTCAGGCCTGGTTAGTACTTGGATGGGAGACCACCTGGGAACACCAGGTGCTGTAGGCTTGGGAGAAGGACTTGGCAACCCACTTTCCCAAAAAACAATCTGCCATTGAAAACCCTGTGAGTAGCAGAGACACTGACAATACTGTTTTGTGTATTGTACTTAGGGTCACTGTGAGCTGGACATCAACTGGAGGGACCTAACAACAATAGGCTTTTGTTATTTTTAGTTCCAAAGAATGGTGCATTGTTTACATTAGGCAAAAATAATTGATCATTGACTACCCAAAGTAGAATATATAATATATAACATATATAATATATAATAAAATACTTCCCAATATTATATTATTATATTTTATCTAACATGTGCTTTTATATATATATATATATATATCACTT